>PVJL010004941.1:0-118628 GCA_004026885.1 Lyroderma lyra
ATAAAGAAACTCATTGAATTGTAATAGAAATTGATAAGACAGGGATTAGAGTAAGTTAGAAGTGGGAAGTCTGGTTGTCAGAGCAACCTCTTCCTTATTAGAAGGAAGCCTTCACTGGAGAGGATCTGCAGATGCTGGCACTGCTGCCCATATTGTCTTGGTTTTCATTTGGCTTTGATTATGAGTAAGGAAGCTAGAAACAGTTTTGGGAGTCAATGTCATAACCAGGGCAACAGGCATCCTGGGACCTTGGCAGACAGTGACAGGAAAAGGGAAATTCTGGGGTATAAGGCCCAACCTGAAGAAGGGAGAGGACCAAAAGTCCAAGTCATATGGTTCAAGGGGATGGGGCTAATTCAGATCTTATTTGCACTAGTTTTGAGAACCAATTTGGAGTCTGGTGACTAGGAAAAGTAGTATTTGCATAGTGCCAATAATTACAGAAATTTAAGTAGAAGTTTCTAGGTTCTAGGGGTTGATCTGGTTTGAAGAGAATTCAAGCCCAAAGATAAAAAATCATAACCTTATCTAGTTCCCCTTTTAATTGAGGGAGAGAGACTAGGCAAGGCCTAAGTTGGTGGGGGTGGTGGAGTTCAAACTTGCAAATGCCATAGTAGTTACTACAAGCTCCATGAAAGTCGGGGTCTCTCTTATTCACTACTGTATCTCCAGTGCCTAGAATAATTCTTGACACAGGTATGTATTCCATAAATGTGTGTTAAACAAATGAAACCCAGTTCAGACTAGGGATTTCCTCAAACAATCCATATGATGTCCTTAGGGAAGAGGGCTAATTCTGAACTTCAGCCACCAGTGAGAAAAAGCTACTTGTATGTTTTTAGGCTGGGCAGAAGCTGGGTGAAGCTGGCTATGAAGGCGAAAAAGCTTTCACATTTTTCCAATTCCTATAAATGGACAAGTATTTAGCAGGCAGACTGGCAGCTTGAGCTATGAAGTTTCCTTTAATCCAATCTCAATTCACATGTTACCTTCTCAGGAAGGACTTCTCTGACCACTATAGCTAAAATGTCCCTCAACACTTACCAAATTATTATTTATCCTATTACTTGGTTTTAGTTTTTTCATCATGTGAAAATATGTGAGGTATATGTCTGTGGGTTCAGTGTCTATGTCATTCCACTAGTATATAGGCTCTGCAAAAGCAGGGCCTTTGTCTCATTCATTACTGTATTTCTGGAACACAGAACAGTGCTCAACACATAAGAGATATTCAATAAATATTTGTTGAAACTCAAGCTGGGGAACCAGTCTAATAAATATTTAAATGTGAATGTAAGAACTACTTCCCATTTTTTCTCAGAGGAGAAAGAAAGTTTATGTTTAATTCACACAGTGATTAAAAAATTGAGTTTAGTGACAAAGGTAAGCATTTACTCTTGTGTGTCTATTTCCATTTTACTCCAGCCAGTGCATAAGTTTCTTTTATATATTGCTTATAATAAGCAGGCATTTAGTATTTTAAGTTTCTTCCAAACTAGAAAAACTGCAAAAGAATATCATGTGCTAATCTATGATTATCTCTATTCATGGGAGAAGAAAGTGTTGTCTTTTGTCTATAGTCAAATCTAAGCATAATCCTGAAGACAGTGTTGCTTAAAGAAGGTCTAAAGACCACCAACATTAGAGTAATTTATAAAAAATGCATATTACTGGGCCTCATTCTAGAACCACAAAATATTAATAGTAATCTGAGGGAAAACCTAGGAATCTACATTTTAAACAAGCTCTCAAGGTGATTCTTATCAAGAACTGTGAAGGGTTTGAGATTTTACTCAACTTGTTAGTTAACAAGTTAGTTTGTCATTGTTTCATGGACCTGGCAGAACACATGAATTTCCTGGATCAGAAAGAGGGGTTATTATTATTGTATAGTTGTCATCATTATTACTCAGCAATAACAGTAGTCAGACTATTAGCACGTGTGTTAGCTTCTCATGTCTTAATTCTCACAGGATGACATAAAGAGTGATGACTGCTGGCTGCCAGGATCACATCAAAATTACATGCAGTGTGTTGTGTTACAGAAGAACACAAAGATTAGGGAAAATGAGTCTTTTATAATGGACAGTAAGGATACCTGATTTTTACTCTAGAAGCAAAGATTATATTTATTACATGAGACAGAAATAAACCTGTCCTTTTTTCTGGAGGGAGATACTACCTCTATCTCCTAAGTCTGTTCATTGTACAAACACCCTTGAAAGATAGCCTGGACTCAGGCAGTCAGGTCTTCTACTCACAAGACATGCAAAGACCCGTGGAGAATTATTTCCTAAAAGTTTTGATGTCCACTCAAGTTTGGGAATCATTACTCCAGAAAGACTTAGCCCCATCTATAGAGCATTGGTTCCCAAGTGGTGGTATGTATACCACCTGGAGTATATGCTGGGCCATTCACGGCTACGTGAAAAATAATCAGTAATGGTGAAAAAACAAGGAAAGTGAAAAAATGCAAAACGTTAGTTATGGCACAATAAATGTTAGGTTTGAACCACCATTAATGGAGATATTTCAAAATTAGATCACATTAGCAAATGATGATTGGTGAGAGAGTGACTATGAACCCATCCCCCAAACCGCTCCTCTACCAATCATTATGCGCAGTTTCAGAACACTCCATTTGTGATATTTCTAGAACTTCTCCAAATACATAAATACGTCTGTAGCCAGACTGTTCGATCAGTTTAGTTATTGACTGAGTAAAAGTAAGTGTATTGTCTTTAATTGTGATACTTTTCAAGTAGTTCTTTTATTTAATGCTTAAATACTTGATCATCATTATCAATATTTAACTGTGTTATGAATGTTGTAAAATTAAATCTGTGTTTTGTACTTTTAGTGTAGCAATTTTTCTTTCCTGACTCATTACCTTATTTCCACTATTGACATTAAGATAGGCACTACACAAAAGTATCAGTATTTAAAAACAGCTGTTTTAAAAACAAGGGGGACAATTTATTGAAATAGGTTTAAAGGGGGTACACTACTGGGAAAAGTTTGGGAACCACTGCTATAGAGCTACCTTTGCATACTCAAGCCTAGTAGGTGTTGGTAAATATTCTCACCTTTTCTACCATCCCCAGCTTGACCCAGCCTCTCTCTTCTAGCCATGCTTCCTTAGGTAATGCTGTTCCCTTCAAGGTAACCCTTTGTTTTATAAAATAGACACATAAGCTGGCTCAGTGGCACTGATGACTCCCACTAAAAGATTTGTTTAAAGAAGTCGGGAGTTCCCTGGTGGTGTAGTGGCTTAAGGCTTCGGCGCTGGCACTGTCGGCACTGCAGCCTGGGTTCGATTCCCAGCCGGGGAACTACCCACATACCAAAAAGCAAAAAACAACAACAACAACAAAAAAACAAAAAAGAAGTAGCAAAGTACCTATAAAGAGAACACCTAACAGTGAGAAAAGGATGTAAGCATTTATTTGTTAGCTACATGAATATTTATTGAACACCTACTGCATCCTAGCACTGTGCTAGGGACTGGGGCCATTAAGATTAATTTATTCAACTCATATTTTGAAAGTGCCTATTATGTGCCAGGTAAAAGTTAGAGTAAACTTAAAAAAAATAAAAATACCAGCATTCCCCTCAAGTAGGTTAATAAAAGAGATAACTGTGTAAAAAAGAAAAATTGTGCAATGGTGTGATAAATGCTACAATGAAAGTAGTGTACAAGGTGCATGGGTGACACTGAGAAGAGAATGTCCAATTTTGCTTAAAGAGAGTAAAGGGAGGTAGGGAAGGGCCAGTCATGACAGTGAAGCAAAGGGGAGGGGAGGCTTCACCATAGAGAAGATGATAGTACTGAATATTAAGCCATATGTAGGAGTCTTTCAGGTGGACAGGGGACTCCAATAAGAAGAAAGAACATGGCCCAAATTGTAGGAGCATGGAACAGAATGGTGTGTTTAGGAAACTTCACGTAGTTTGGTTTGGGTGGCATGTGAACTGTGAAGGGCAAAATGAAAATGTACTAGCAGGATAGGCAGGGCTTGCATCTCGCAGGGTCTTACCTCCTGTGCTGAGAAAACTAGGTGTATCTTAGAGGCCATGGGACCTCACTGAAGGGCAAACCAGAAATTATAAAATTAGATTTGCACTTCAGCATAGAACAGCAGGAGAAAAAATGATGAGCAGAAGTTTACCATGTAGGATTGGTAGACAGTAGTGAAAGTGGTCCATGGAGAGAACAGCATGTGAAAAGGGACAGAGGTGTGAAAGAGTATAGTGTGTTTAGGGCACAGTAAGTAGCTTGAGGTGGCCAAAATGCCAATGCTTAGGTGGTGATGAGAGAATGATGCTGCTGCAAAGGTCATGATGATGGTAGATGATGAAGGGCATTAGAGGGAGGCAAAGTCATGAAGTGATTTAAGATCATGGATGCTGGAGCCACACAGCCAGAATTGGAATCCCATTTCTTCAGTTTACTAGCTAGCTGTATGGCCTTAGGAAAATTATTGGACCACTCCTTGTCTCAGTTTCCTCATATGTAAAATAAGGATAATTACAAGAGCTACCTCAAAAGCTTGAAGAGGGTATCATTCAATATGTAAAAATCAATTAGAATATTCTATTAGTATCATATAAATGTTAGGTGCTCTTAATATTGTAGACTGTTAAAAATTTTGAACTTAATACTTTTGTTATTACAATTAGGAGGTCTCTCATGGACTTTGAATGAAGAGGGTATACATAAGTAGTATTTTAGGAAAATTGACTCAGTGGCAGTGTGGGAAGGATGGCCAGTATGGGAAAGAAACTAGAGTAATGGAGCCCTGTTAGGAGAATATTTCAGAAATCCAGGAGAAAGATTAGAACTTGTCTAAAGGCAGTTACAATAAGATAGAGAGGAAGGGACAGAAATGAGAAAGAATTCAGATGCAAATTAACAGAACTTAGGAAGAATTTAATAAGGGAAATGAAAGAAAGGCAGATTTGTTTTTTTCTTCCCATTTTTTATTGTTAGACTTATTGGGGTGACACTGGTTAGCAAAGATTACATAGGTTCCAGGTGTACAGTTCTACAGTGCATCTTCTATGTGTTGCATTAGGTGTTCACCACTGAGAGTCAGTTCTCTTTCCATCACTATATACTTGACTCCCCTTCCCTCCTCTCCCATCCTCTCCCTCCTTTCCCTCTCCCCCCCCTTACCTTCAGGTAACCACTAAATTTTGATTGTGTCCATAAGTTTTTGTTTCTTTTTTGCTTTCAGGAAGGTTTATTTTCAGTTATCGGTCCCAGTTCAATTCCATGTCTAGGTGTGCCATGCTCCCTTTTCCCTTCCCGGTCTTGAATACAGTGACTATCCCTCTCTGTTATTTCCCCGCTTCCCTAAAAATGCTGTCTTTCTCAAGCCTCAGGCCCTTCAGCAAGAAAGAGAAGTGAAAAAACAGTGTCTGAGTTTTCCTGGGAAAGCTGATAGAATAAAGCTGATCTACAGACTCTTAATCCCTCACTGTGGCTGCAAAATACCTAAGAAAATAATCAAAGATACATCATAATAAAAAAACTAACAATTTCAATGACAGCAAACAAACAAGAAAAATAGCAAAACTTCAAAATATACATTTCAAAAAGTGGGCAGTCAAGGAAGAGAATTAAAGACCTTGGAAGAATTGTACAAGGTTCCTAACTCTGTCTCCACCCTCAGAAACAGCATTTAGGGAAAAAAGCAAGTTAACAAAATATCCTATAAGTTATCACTAAACGCCATTTGGAGAGTAGTCAATGGGAATTTGGAGTGGGCGGGGGTAGGGGTTGAGGAACAGAGCATTTGGGGAAGAGTCCAAAAAATACCAGCAAGTGTAGAAGCCCCAACATATTACTGCAGGATCTTAGCCAAGGCAGCAGGTGCTGTCAGGGCTTGCCATTTTCTGGAGGTTCTCTATTTCCGTATTTCTCAAGCATACTGAGCTAAAGCTTTGGGAGTGAAATATACCTCTGGCAGGTGGAAATGGGCCACATGTGGACATTGAATAAACCATCAGAAGACAGAAATCAGAGTCCAGGTTCCTTGGCAAGAGAGGCACAGCTGTAGCTGAGTTTCCCCTTCCCATAATTTACCTGAAGGCTACAGAATAGTAAATTGAACAGAACATGCTGCCTTCAAATAAGCCCTTGGAGGAGTGTATATGAAAAGGTCCTAGATAGGCTGGAAGGGTGTCATCGTGAATTCATCCAAATTATATCAAAGCAAATAGAAGCTCTGGTCAGACCTGCTCATGTTCAGCACAAGCAAGTGGAAAAGAAATGGCATGGCTATTATGCCAACATACTACCACAGCCAAAGGAGAAAAGGGAAGAAACATAGCATGCAAACAAGAGATTAAATCCACATGGAGCAGCAATTAGTCTTGGTCATTTATTCCAGAGAAATGAAAAGTTATATTTACACAAAAACCTGTGGACAAATGTTCCAAATTAGCTTTCCTCATTGTAGCCTCAAACTAGAAACAACCCAGATGTCCTTCTATGGGTGAATGGTTAAACAGACTGTGGTACATCCATACCATGGAATACTACCTAGCAAGAAAAGGAACGAGGTGTTGATGCACATAATAACTTGGATAGAGCTCCAGGAAATTATGCTGAGTGAAAAGAGCCAATCCTTAAAGATCACATACTGTATCATTCAATTTATATAATATTCTAAAAATGACAGTTGTAGGGATGGAAAATATATTAATGACTTCCAGGAGTCAGGGATGGTGAAGATCAGGCAGGATATGTTGCCTATAAAAAGGCAACACAAGGGATACTTGAGGTATTGGAACTGTTATGTATCCTAATAGTGGTGGTAGGTATACAGACCTATATCCACCACCATGATTGTGATTAATTGTGATTAATTGCATAGAAATAAACCCAAAGACACAAATGAGGTTAAGTAAAACTGGGAATATCTGAATAAAATGGATAAATTGTATTGATGTCAATATTCTGGTTGTGATTTGTATTATATGGTCATGTATCACTTAATGACAGGGATATATTTTGAGAAAGGCGTCATTAGGCAATTTCACTGTTGTGCAAACACCACAGTGTACTTACATGAAAGTTGGTGAGTGGTATAGCCTGCTATACACCTAAGCTGTATGGTTAGCCTATTGCTCATGGGTGACAAACCTGAACAGCGTATTACTATATTGAATACTGTAGGCAATTGTAACACAATGTTATTTGTATATCTAAACATAAAAAACATGGTATAAAAGATAAGCACAGTAGGTTGTTTACACCAGCATCACCACATGTGAGTAATGAGTTATGCTACAGTGTGAAGATGACTACAATCTCACTAGGCATTAAGAACATTTTAGCTCCATTAGAACTTTATGATACCAATTGAATGGGAGAAAATATTTGCTAATAACACATCAGATAAGGGTCTAATATCTAAAATATATAAAGAACTAATAAGACTTAACAACAAAAAAACAAACAACCCAATTAAAAAGTGGGCAGAAGAACTAAACAGACACTTCTCCCACGAAGAAATACAAAGGGCCAGTAGACATATGAAAAAATGCTCATCCTCATTAGCTATCAGGGAAATGCAAATCAAACCCACAATGAGATAACACCTCACACCTGTGAGAATGGCTGTTATCAACAACACAAGGAATAGGTTATCTGAGGGTATGGGGGGAGGTGGGCAGGAGAGCAGGAACAAGGTCTCAAATACATGGTGATGGAAAGAGAACTGACTCTGGGTGATGAACACATAACACAATACATAGATGATATGTTGTAGAATTGTATACCTAGACCTATGCAATTTTTACTAAGCAATGTCACCCCAATAAATTTAAAAATAAAAAAAAAGAAATTTATGAGACTGCAGTTATATATGTGCTCTGTTGCTGACCAAAATATCATTATGGGGCACATAACTGTAGTTTTGCAAGATGTTACCTTTAGGAGAAAATGGGTAAAGAGTACACAGGGCTTCCTTGTATTATTTCTTAGTAGTGAATGGGAAATTACAATAATCATAATAAAAAGTTCAATTAAAAGTAAAACATATGGAAGAACATATAACCCATGAAATACAAGAAAATTATCAGTGCTTTACATATTAGAACTCAAGAAAACATGAATTCAAGAAACAAGAATGGAAAGACAAGATAATAAATAATAGAATAAGGATACAGCAGAACTAAAGAAACAGAGTAAGAACCAAAACAATACTGTTTCAGAACTAATAAATTAATTAGAAACACTGTGGCCCAAAATAGCCATGACTGCAAATAGAATCACTGGCAAGAAAGAAAATGTAATAGAAAAGGTATGTGATAATCATAGTGAATCAAAGCAAAGGACAAAGGTATTACTTCAATCATAGACAGTATAATAGTCAAAGAAAATGAAGACAATCTCACTATGCTGGCTAGGGTTCCTAAAGTCTATGGAGAAGTCAACAAATTGTGAAGGAAAGGTGGTTAGGAATATAATGGAGGAAATTATCTCTGAAATGAAAAAAGAACCAAATTTGTACACAGAAAGGACATACTGTGCTCCATAAAAAATTAAAAAATGTGACTGATATTGAGATCTATTATAAATAAGCTTTTGAGCATCAAGGACAAAGAAATTATTCTTCAGGTGTAGAGATGGAAAAAAAACAAACAAACTGTTTATATGAAGGAAAATCAGCCTCGTTCCAAACTTCACAGTAATATTCAAAACCAAAAGACAATGGAGCAGGTCCACAAAATGTTGAGAGAAAGTTTAAGTGATACTCAAAGACATCATGCCCAGCCAACTACTTTTTCAAATAAAAAGGCTACAGGCTGAACTCAGGGAATACAGCATTCATAAAATATTCTACAAATTTTTAAAAATCCAGCCAATGAAGGGAAAAATCAAATTTAAAAAAATCTGGGAATAAATAAACTGATGAAATAATAGAGGTGGAACATTGAATTCATTTAAGTGAATAAATATTTATACTACATAGACACCCTCTAAATAACTGGGGTGATCCTGGTGGGAAAGCAACATGTAACACTTAACAACATTGACGGAGTAATAACATCACTAATAAAAATCTGGAGGTTGGGGGAGAAGGGATGAGAAGAGATAGAACAGTGTAATCTTATCTTCAATAGTGCAGAGTCAGTATCTCCTGAGGTGCAATAATATTTATCCAGAGGGTAGATATTCCTTTGGTTTCATTTTCATCTTCTGTTAAATTCAAGTAAAATTAGATTGAATACTTTTTAATAAAACTGGCCTGCACATTATGATCCTATTTTCATAAAATCATTTTTATCTAGACATTCATCCATCTCTTTTCTGAATACGTACATAGAGAGATGTCTGAAATGATGTTCAGTAAATAGTAACACTGATTATTTCTGTATGGTAGGATTTGGGGTGATCTGTTGCTTTTGTAGTTTTATAAAAACAGTAACATTATTTTTTTCTTTTTTTAGAATGTATTTGTTCTGTGGTTTTACTGGAATCAAATTTTATCTGATATGATATGGCATTAATGGAACATATCAGAATCTTATATATCCTTATTTCACACAGAAATATTCTTTATTGGTCAATTAAATATGCAAATAGCACCCACTGTGGGTCCAATCCTGTAGTAAAACCTATAGGAGACACATGGCTTACACCCTTGAAAGAATTTTTAAGTTGGAAGATTCTTATTAGGGAGAAGTTTCTCACCAAAGATAGATATGCCAAAGTAAGTGAAAACAGCTCAACTATTTTAGAAAATCAAATGGGCATTTATATGCCAAGAATTATTCTAGGTACAGGAGATACAAGTAGATAAGGCACAGTCTCCATATCCAAGGGATTTATAATCTATTTAGGTAGACAAAGTATAAATATATAATTTTATTATAATATGATAATTGCTAAGATACAAGTATGCCAGCAGTGCAATATGAACAAAAAGTGTGAATAAAATCTTGCTATATGCTACAATATGGATGAACTTTAGGGACATTATGCTAAGTGAAATAAGCCAGTCACAAAAACCAAAATGCTGTATGATTCTACTTATATGAGGTATCTAAAATAGTCAAGTTCATAAAAACAGAAAGTAGAATGGTGGCTATCAGAGGCTGTTGTTTAATAAGTATAAAGTTTCAGGTTTACAAAATGAAAATTTCTGGAGATCTGTTTCACAACAATGTGAATGTATTTAATACTACTTAACTATACACTTAAAAAATATTAAGATGGCAAATCTTCTTTTGTATTATATGTTTTTTACCACAATAAAAAATGACCTAAAAAGAAAGAAAAATGTGAATAAAAGACAGTTAGTATTTAATCAGTAGACAGAAATCGATGAGTTTGACATGGCTCTTGTTTAACTCTGCAAATGGTTTTGTGCCAGCCTCCTCTTTGTTTCCCATGTTTTACACCATGTCATTGTAACTGAGCCTTTGCCTAATATCATCCCCCAAAGTGACCATGGTACTTTGACCGTTCAACTTGGCAAACATTTGAGGCCCACTGTGTGTCAAGCCTTGTGCTGGAAATCCAAAAATAAATAACAATGTACAGTTGCTTTCTCAAAGAAGGGGAAGAGGGAGGCAACTGACATTTGTCAAAGGCCTGCTTGTGCCAGGTAGTATGCTAGGAGATTTCTTATGTTATCTCATTTGATTCTTACAACAACCCTATGAGATAACTAATGTTATGCTTCTACAGAAGGAGACATGAAGGCTCAGAGAAGTAAAGTAAGTAGCCAGAAGTCACATAGCTAATAAGAAACAGGATTGATATTTTAATCTATATCTGTACTCAGGGCAGTGCCCATCTAACAGAAAGAACAGACATTTATAACTCACAGTACTATTCAAGGATACCTGCCATAACATGGTATGAACAGAGTACTCTGAGTGCTTGGAGGAATCTGAAATTACTTCCCCAATGTGATTCATCTTTGAGGAATAAGGGTGGAGCTGGGGTTGAGGGGCATTCTAGAAGACAGAAGAGAATTAATTTCTAAGAATTCACAGCTACTATAATATCCTTAAAATAATTATTTGAAAAATTTGACTGCTCTCCATCAGGAATCTGAGCAGGAAAAAAATAAATGTAATTTTATTAGCTGTTTTATATTCATTAAATCATTAAAAATATAATTAGCTGCAATTGATATAAAGTTCTGGCTATTTTCTCACCTCTCCACATTTCTTCTCCATGAAATATTTGCAAAGCTTGTTGCTTTTTATTCCCAAAGTAAGGCCTTGAAAATACTAATTTATACCTTGATTTCCCCTGACAATATAGCCAGGTGATATTAATCCCAGTGACTGGCAAAGCAGAACGAGGACCTTCTGTGCCAAGTCATCCTGATACCCATCATCCTAACTAGGAGTCTCCTTCAGTGGCCAATCACTCTTCAGCTCTGGGTCTATAGAAAATTTCAAATCAATCTCATTCAGATAAGTGACCAAAGAGACTGTTATTATCTTAAACTCCAGGAAGGGTGCCCCTGTCATCCAGCCCTCTACTGTAGACCTTTCCAGAGTATTTTGAGCTCTCTAGGTGTCTCTTTTCTTTTCCTCCAAATTCTGAAAAGCTCCCCAAGGAAGCATATTCATTCAGCAACCCAGCCATCCATTCACTCATCCAAGTCTACATCCATATTCATGCACCATCCCACCCACCTACACTCAACAAATATTCATTGAAAACTAATCATGTTGCAGGTATAATGCTAGATATCTGGGATAGACATAAGAAACAGACCTTACTCTAGATTGACTAACTGTCCTGGATTGCCAAAGATTGGGTGTGTGGGGGTTCCTAGGATATGATACTTTAAGTGCTAAGTGTGAGGATATAGGCAGTTATGATCAAATAAAAAGTATAGTGTTTCATTTATCACTAACTCCAGTATACAAAGGAATATCTAACACTGAAGGTGGGGTAAATATCTGCTAACTAATCAACCACATGAATGACTAAGAAAAGTGCTATAAGAGAGGACGCTTTGGGAAGGCACATGTATTCATTCAATAAATACTTATCAAGGACCTACTGCATGACAGGAACAGTGATAATCACCAGAAATATAATCATGAGTAAAATCCGACATGGTCCCTGTCCTCATGGTACTTACAGAATAGGAAGGAAGATACACATTTAAATAGTTACAACAAAAATAGTGGATACTGTGGAACCATATAGCAAGAGAACCTCTTTTAATCTGTTGATCAGATAAGACTCTCTAGAGCAGGCATGTCCAACCTGCAGCCCAGGACAGCGTTGAATATGGTCCAACATAAATCTTTAAAACATTATGAGATTCTTTTGTGACCTTTTTTAATGACTCATCAGCTATTGTTAGTGTTAGTATATTTTATGTGTGGGCCAAGAAAATTCTTCTTCCAATGAGGCCTAAGGAAGCCAAAAGTTTGGAAACTACTCCTCTAGAAGAAATGACATTTAAACTGAGGCTTTCAGGATGAGTAAGAAAAAAGAAGATGAAAAAAAAAAGAATAAGAAAGAAGAAGATGGGTGGGGAGTCGGGGAGAGTTAAATGATCTAAGTCAAATGAGTTCTGGAAAGAGATTTTCCAGGTGGAAAGACATGGCTATAACCCCACTTCATCCTTTGGGGTTTAATTTTCCCCTCAGGATTATTTCACACTAATTCCCAATACCTACTTCTCTTTAGATATTCCACTCAAGGGTCATCTCCTCTATGAAGCCTCTCTGGCCTATTCCAGGGATAGTCTAGCTACATAGTCACCAAAACATTTTCAAATATTCTCCTTAGCATATCACTGGACTGTATCTCTCAGTCCTCTTGCGTTCATATGGAGTCACATGACTACATGCTCTGCCACTTCTGGGACAAAATGGTTATGAGAAGGGATATCTTCTCCATTCCATATGCCAATTAGATGATACTTAGTAATCTTTAGTGGAAAATGGAACAGGCCTAGATCTCTAAATGAATTTGAGGAATAGATCCTCCCTTCCCAAGCTGACCCACAATAAACTTTAATGTGAGCAAGAAATAGATTTTTGTTGTGTTAAGTCCTTTATATTTGGGAGGTCACATATTATAACAACTAATATTACTTAGTTTAACTATTACACCATCATTTACCCTGATTATATTTATATATCTGCACCATTATTTATTTATTTTTGTTTTTTATTGTTAGGCTTCTTGGGGTGACATTGATTAATAAGAATTACATAGGTTCCAAGTGTGCATTTTTGTTAATTATGTGGTCACCACCCATTGTCCATTCTCTTTCCATCAACTTATGTTTGTCTCCCCCTCCCTCCTCTCCCACTCACTCCCTACTCTCCCACCCCCTCCCAACTTGCCCTCAGGTAGTCGCTAAACTATTGACTGTATCCATGAATTTTTGTTTCTTTGTTGCTTTCAGTTTTATATCCCACATATGAGTGAAGTCATATGGTTCTTGGTTTTTTCTGTTTGGCTTCAATAGATGACTGGATAAAGAAGATGTGGTTCATATACACAATGGAATATTACTCAGCTATAAGAAAAGATGAAATATTGCCATTTGCAACAAAATGGAAGGACCTGGAGAACATTATGCTTAGTGAAATAAGTCTGTACCATTATTAAACATTTAGTGCACCTACTTATTTACATGATTGTCTCTTGTCTCATGTATTAGAAGCTAAGTTCCTAGATGTGCCTTAGTCCTCTTTGAATCTTTAGCACCTATCAAATGCAAATACTTAACTATTTGATGAATAAATGAATGCATGATGCTTAACCTCTGGGGTTTTCCACCCTCTCTTTAAAAATCAGGCTCACACTGAAAAAAGAGTCTGATTTTTAAATTTTTCTTACTGTATTTTATATTCTCTAACGAAATTTTTACTAAATCCAAAGAGAAGACAGAAAATAATGATGGAAAATAGTAACAGCACAGAGTCAGGGTTCTACACTACAGGTTTTGAATTCCACAATCCCAGTAAAAGCAGTGAAAAGATATCTTTACTGAGTTCTTAAACCCTCTCCCTTGTGATAGATTTACTGTTTAGGCCAATGATTCTCAAAGCTTTCCTTCTACCTCCACATCTTTCCCACGTACAACCACTCCAATTGATAACAGCTCTCTTTACACTCAGGTAACTGAGGTACACTGATGAGCTGATGTAAATTGGCAGGCAGCTTCACCTGGTTTTCCTTTTCTTCCAACCTGTACTCTGCCTGTTGCTTGGTCATGAGGCTTTCTGGATGTCTCAGCCCCTAAATTCACTTACCTCTGCCTCCTCACTTCCAGCTACTGGCTGCTACAAAGCTGATTGGGCTGCTTCAAATTTTCCAGGCCTTGAAAGGGTTCACATTTTCAATTTCGGCATTTGGCCTGCAGCAATTACCTATTTCATAGCCAGTTTTCTGGAGAGGGATGATTGCCAAAATTGCAACCCCAGAACTGGCCCTGAAGCTTTCTATAAGTGTTCAGGCGAGCTTTCTTTATCATTCACTTCAGGTCTATATAACAAGACCTTCACCACACAATACCCAGAACAGTCCTGCAGTAAGTCTTAGAACCAATGCATAATAGAAAGATGAGGTGTGTAGTATAAATAAGAGGTGGACACAAAACAAGCTCTGAACAGTTGCTGTGTGAGAAAAAGAATGCTAATTTGTGCTGACTACACTTATATGATTTACACAATTTTGTAAGAGCAAGCTGCTCTTTTTTCTGTGCTCACTGTGCCAGTAAACACAGCATAAGCTAAGGTAAAACTATAGAACCAGATCACAATAAACAGACCCTTACTGAATGCTAGTGCCTTAGAGTTAAATCTGGACATTGCCTATGCTCTGGGAATAAAGACTTTCAACATGGAGCCCAAAGTCTGGGATCTACTCCTTTGTTTTAACACAAAGAAGTCTGGCTGAGTGAACAATCATATATTCTATGTGGAACTTCCGGGGGCTAGTTTTAGTTCTTGGCATGTGGAATATACTCTGTCAATGTCTGATCAGTGGATAAGTTCTCAGCAAATATTCATTTTCTCATTAAGACCTTATCCTTTAGGATCAGAGGATGGCCAGTTCACAATTAGTTGCCAATTAATGATTCATGAAATCCCATCCTCACACCCAGGTGTTCAGATGATGAGAGAGAGGTAAAAGCAAAAGGGAATAGTGTAGGCCAGGATGACAAACATAATGAACATGTGCTACAACTCTTTTCTCCTTCGTTCATACAGACATTGCCAATCAATCATAACAGTATATCACTGAGTACACTTGCAGGTTCAGATTCTTTCTCAGCTTATCACTCTAAGCAATCCCTACCATTCTGGGAGGCAGCATGAAATGTATTTAGCATCGTGAATCTAGACCTCCTTACTTATGAAGAGAGAGAGACCTATGAATACAGGTCTCACAGGAAACTAAGATACCTGTATCGTAAATCAGACTTTTGTTGTTTCATATTCATGGCTAAGATTGTTTACAGGGATTTATTATAGATACACAGCTAGATTATAAGGGGGAAAGACACAGATGGGATTTGGAGGAATCAATGTGCAAAAGCCATGACTTTTTTGTTTGTTTTTGTACCTTTGAACATGCTGTTTATTTTTTAAATGAAAATTTTCTCCCTTGCCTTCCTGATGAACTCCTAGTCATCCACCATGATTTAGTTCCAGCATGATTTTCTTTCTGGAGACTTGTTTTCCATTTCTTCCCATTCCAAGGAGGGTTAATTATCTGTAGGCTATTCTCAGTCTCCTTTTATTCAGTTGGCAACATTTATCATGTATTTACTATGAAGCAGATGCTGTGCTCCTATTTCTTGCCTCATTCCTTTAAGAATGGTTCCTCAAGGCCTTGTCCTTAGTACCTTTCCTAATTTCTCTCTTTATTCTCTCCTTGGGCCACACCACATAGCATTGACCTGCATGGCTTCAATGATCAACCCTATTCAGTTGAGTCTCATTCTCTCTCTCTCTCTCTCTCTCTCTCTCTCTCTCCCTCTCTGTCCCATCTGATCTTAAGTTTTGCATATTAGAAATCTGTTTGGATATTTTGCAGAAACTTTAAAATCAACATGTCAAAACTCAATTAACTAATTTCTTACTTCCTGTCCCTGCCCCTCCTCCAGTACTCTCTATCCTAGTGTATGGCACTGCTGTCCACCCAGGAGACTAGAAATCTGAGAACTCTGACTCCTTCCTACTTCTTAGTTCCCACATCTGATCAATCATCAAGCAAATCATGTTGATCCTACCACCTAACTATCTCTTGCATAACTCTAACTTGCTCCATCCCCATTGCCAACAATCTATCTGAGTCACCGTATTCTCTCATCTGGGTTCCTGCATGGGGCTTCCAACTGGTTTCTTTGCATCCAATTCTTTCTTCCATCTGATCTGTTCCCTATAAAACAGTGAGAAGAATCTTTTTAAATGCAGATATGGTATGTAACTCTGGAAAACTCTTAGGTGGCTTCCCATTTCCCTGGAATTAAAGTCAAAACATGACTTTAAATATGGACCAGTACATTCAGGCAGCTGCCTCTCTGACCTGCCTCATCCTCCATTGATCATCACCCACCAAGTCCCTCACACTCCACACTCCTGCTATACAATACTTCTTTCAATTTCTCCAGAATAGATGCCATTCCCTCTGCTTGGCGAATTCTTTCCCCACATCCCCTAAGTTCTATTCATCGTTTAGGCCCCAGCTTTGGTATCACCCACTCTGGGGTATCCATCCCTTTGAAGAGGCCTCTCTTGACAACACCTACTCATGTAGTCAAGAGAGGACTGTCCCTCCATTTGCTCCCACAGAATTTTGTGCTTTCTTCTAATGGTACCTTAAATTAAACTTGAATCATTTGTTTATTCATCTCATTCCTTCACTATCTATGAGCTCTCTGAGGCTAGAGACCAGGCTGTCTTATTCTCCCTTGTACCCCTAGTACTTAACACAGTACCTGGTACATAGCTGGTGCTCAATAAATATTGGTTTACTGCATGAGTGGCTGGAACTCAATAGATAAATTTCATCCAGACTGGGAATAAATTTGGAAGGCTGATAAACAACCCTCTTTGAGGTAGTGCTTCGCTATAAATGTGGTTGTTCGCAAATGTTAATGTATGACTGGCAAAGAGATTGACAGTAAACAGAATAATAGGTGAGAAACAAATTGTTCCCTGGTGTGTGTAGAGCAAGGAATGAGTCAGGAAACAGTAAAAGAATCAGGATTGAATTAGCTAAAACAAAAGATGAGCATGAAATAGCCTACAGGAAGCTGGAGAGTGCGCAAGGAAGGAACAGACTGAGTGAATAGTTAGCTAAAAATAACTATTAATAGAACAAGTTATGGTACTTTATGTTTATATATGCACTGTCCACTGAATCTTCAAAATAGCCTGCTAATATAACTATTATGATTAAATGATACCTTCTCGATTTTAGTGTAAGGGGAAACTGAGGCTCAGAAGATGGAGCAACCTGGCAAAGTCATGCAGCAATCTAATGAGAAAGCCAGGCCTCAAATTCAAGTTGCACTAACTGCTATGCCTATAGTATGCTCTAGACTAGAGCATCTTAGGGCTGGGAAAATTAGGGCAAATGAGATAATCATTCTATCTGAGGCAGCTCAGGCATTCCTGACCATCTGAACATAACCTCTCATCTGGGTCAGGGTCCTCTTCTCTGTGGGGTCATAACATCTTAGGATTCCTAGTAGAGCACTTAGCATACTGCATTGGAATCATGCATGGGAGCACGGCCCTACTGATACCTTGATTTTGGCCCAGGGAGGCTGATTTTGGACTTCTGATATACAGAACTGTGAAAAAATAAATTGTGTTGTTTTAAGTCACCAGGTGTGTAGTAATTTTTTATAGCAGCCACAGGAAACTAATACAAAGTACAAAACACATTCAGGCATTTTTAGTTATTGCAGATGCTCTGTAACCAATGTAAATTATACACAGTAAAGACAGATGTTCAGCCTCTTTCTACTACCTTCTCACCCCTCCATTAGATGAAAAATCTGGGGGCATTTGTCTTATCTGTGTCATTTGTTCCAGAAAGACAGAGAGTGTACAAATGTGGTGGTTTTCCTTTTCTGAAATCCTTCAGAAACAAGATTTGGGTTGGGCGGGACCTGCTTAGGTGAAACTGGGCAGGTGGGATCTGGCCTGACAGGCCTGGTTGCTTGTTATTCAAGCAAAAATCCAAACTAGTTCATAGCAGACAGTAGGCCTGGATGTGGAAGAGAGGCATGAGCATATGAGATCTCTAGAAGAAGTCATGTTTCATTAAGAAGGGCTGTGAAAGTCATATGTCAGGAACCCAAATCCAAGGTGTTAGAACATCTGAACAAAGAGACCAGCCACTGGGAGTCTAGTATTAGAAAGTCAGAACAAGACTGGTGATAAAGCAGACTCCATGTTGCACATTCTCTTCCCTTGCTAAGGTCAAGATTTGTCCCTCAGAATGAGGCTAGAGCACAGCCTACAAGTAACAAAACTAATTCCTTATAGCACTTAACTGTGTGCCAGGTATTGTGCTAAAGTGGTCCACAAGTATTAACCCATTTAATCCTCAGCACAACCATATGAGATAGGTACCATTGTTTCCAGTTCAAAGATGAGAGAAGTGGGCCTGGAGAGATTACAGTAGACTGTCAGTTAAACAGCACCCATGGAGATTGGCAGATGCCAGATAAATATAAGTAGACTCTTCATTAAGTGGCACTCAAGCAACCAGCAATCTCTCATGCAATTTTTTTTTTGCCAAATGCTTAAGTTCCAGTTAATGGAGAGCCTATTGTATGTAACTACTCCAAGGTCACACAGATAGTAAGTGGAGGAGACAAAACTCAATCTGGAATTTGAAATCAGGGCTACCTGACTTCAGAGTTCATTTGCCAGTGGATCTCAATTCCAGTTGCAAATTATGAGTTTTAAGAAATAATCCAGAGATTCTGCCTTACTTGGTTAGGAGTGGGACATGGGCAGTAATTTAAAAACTCCCCAGGTGATTCTAATAGCAGCCAGAGTTGAGACCCACTGGACTAAGCTATATTGACTCTTGAATGACTGCTAGTTCTTCAAATTCTTCCAGAAGTCTTTTCTTGTTATTAAAATAAATCTCTTATGGATGGAATTTCTGGCCAAGTTGGGAAACATAATAACTATAATAATGATGATTATGGTAATAATAACTCTTTATAGTTGCATAGGCTTTGCCATTTACAAAAGGCTTTCATATGCATTCTCTGCCACTTAATCCTCACAACAACTCTGTAAATTAATGATTGTTAGCTCCATTTTACAGGTTGTCAAACTGAGGCTCAGAGGGATTAATAAATTTATCTGAAAGATCACAGAGTTAGTAAGCAACAGAACTTAGTCTTCTGATACTAAATTCTCTACTCTCCTGATTCTAGCATAGATACAACCTGCCCAGGTCACAGATTTGTAGAAGTGAGAACAGGCAGACAATAACTATACACATCTCTCAAATTTGCCCCTTGTTTACCATGCCACCATCCTCAGTCTCAGCCTTCTTTTACCTCAACACCATCATTTTGTGGGTATTCCAACCTCTGGCACATTTTTAAGGTCGTGGTTCAGTTAGTTTCCCACATATCAACTTAATTTTTTCCTTCTTAATGATATAAATCAAAAGAAAAAAAAACGCTTCTCTGATAATCCTACCACCTCAGTGAGTCCTGTGTTTTCATTCTTTATGTTCCCCTCCACATGGCTTGGCCATATGCACGCATCATTTTTGCATACTTCTAATCATAGCATACATGCAATTACATATTCTGCTTGTGTTACTTGCATTATATCATAATCATTTACTGTGTTGCTACGGCATCTTCATAATTATCATTTTAATGGCCACATAATATTCCATTGAGTGGATGCACCATCATTTATTTAAGTAGTTCTAATTTTTCACTAAATAGATAATATTGCAATAACAATCCTTATACATAGAGCTTTTTTCTTCTTTTGGATGGTTTCCTAAACTGTCTATGACCTTAAATACACCTCTTCTTCTCATTCACTCATCCATTTATCCACCTGTCATATAGTCTACAAATATTGTCAGGGCATTGGGCAAATGCTCAGAATAATCAGGTGAGGACCAAGTGTGGTGGTAAGACAAACACTTCAGCAAATAGTTGTGATATGCTGTAAGTGCTATCAGAGTACAGTGGAGGACATGACAAATTCGGTCCGTTTCTCCTGGGGTGGCTTCTCATGGTCCTCTTTACTGGGACTTTATCTCCTACCTGACAGCTCCAGGTAACCTCATTTCTCTAGTCTCTTTCTCTCTTGGCTTGCCTTTCAGTACTCACTCGACCTTGGAATGCACACTCTCCACAATTTACAAGTTTTCTTTCTTCCTTCATTCAAAGATCTCTGATGACCACCTCTTCTTAAGAAGCCTTCCCAAAGGTAATCAAGTATGACCCTTAGTCCAAATTGGACCTGCAGGTTTGTTTCTGGGGCACAGTGTTTCTAAAGTTTGGAACTGGAATGCCTGTGCCATGCCTCTTTGCTTCACCCTGGTCATCACTCTCTACTGTCTCAGACTATGTCAGCTCTACTCAAGAATTTTCCCTGCCTGGGTATGAACTGGTAAACTAGGCACCCCTCAGCTAAACCTGGAACATTCAGTATCTTCTCTCACTTCTTTACTCCTCTGCCACAGGAATTTAATTTCTCCTATCTTCCGACCTTTACACATGTTGCTGTTTTGTTAATGTATATCCATTTGCTTCATTCATTTATTCAGTCAATCAACTTGTCAGTGAAGGAATTGTTACTAAACACCTAGATTATATGTGTCAGATTCCCTGTGGAAGGTTGGGCACACAGAAATGAATGACAAATGATCTTTTCACTGGCTGTACTCCTGGTCCAGTGTAAACATGTTCTTCATGGAGAATTCTTTCAAGGAACATTTGAAAGCAAATAATCCAGTTAGTTAAAAACACTTTATATAGGGTCTTGCATAGAAAACAACTTATTCAGTGCTCTTTGATGAGGACTTTGCCAAAGTAAGGGCTATTTATTGGTCATTCTACTTCATCATACCATGCCCCACTGGCATTAACTCTGCAGGAACAGCAGCTGATGAAGTTCATATTCCTTTTAGGAAAAAAAAAAAACTGGAAGAGACTGAATGATTATCCTAAAATGTCTCATTAGTAAGGATCTTGCCCCTTCCTTTTGTTTGGCCCCTGCCTTTGTCTAAACAAGCTTCTGTTGTGTTCATATACTCCCAGGCTTTTGCATAGGTACAGGTCCTAGGACCTAATTATGAGCGGGCTTACACTTTCCTGCCTTCTAGGGACCACAGCAGAAATATCTTCCTCCAGATAGAAAAAAAAAAAAAAAGAAAGAGGAGAAAAGAAGAAAGGTGGTCCTAATCTTACATAACTTATCCATGGAATTTGACCCTTGTTTTGGAACACTCCCCTGACCTGCTCTTATTTTTCATATATCTGCCCTAGTTCTTGGTCTGGCTACCTTACCTCTGGGACTTTTCCTTTATAGTTTCCTCTGAGGCCCATTCTTTCTCTGCCCATATTTTAAAAAAAATATTAGTAACAGTTTTATTGAAATACAATTCACATACCATACAAATCACCCATTTAAAATATACAATTCAGTGGTTTTTACTGTATACACCAAATTGTGTAACCTTCCCCATTACCTAATTCCAGAATATTTTAATTATCCCCAGAAGAAACCTTGTATTCCTTAGCCATCAACTCTGTCCCCAATTTTTCAATCCTTACCAGCCCTAGGCAACCACTAATCTACTTTCTGTGACTTTGGATTTGCCTATTCTAGACATTTCATGTAAATCAAATTATATAATAAGTGGCTTTTTGTTTCTGGTTTCTTTCACTTAGCATAATGACCAAAGTATATCCATATTGTAGAATGTGTCAGTAAACTTCATTCCCTTTGATGGTTGAATAATATTCCATTATATGCATGTATCACAATTTCTTTATCCATTCATCCATTGATGGATATTTATGTTGTTTCCATCTTTTGGGTATTGTGAATAGTGCTGCTATGAACTCTCCTGTTCACATTTTTGTATCAACCTGTTTTTATTTCTCTTAAGTATATATATATATAGGAGCAGAATCGCTGTATGAAACATTTAACCTTTTGAAGAACTCCACACTGTCCGCTTTTGTTCATCTTTAAAAAAAAGTCTTATTAAAGTACAGTTATCATAAAACTGTATATTAATTTCAGGTGTCCAACATAGTGATTTGACAAATGCTGTCCCCTTTTTAATGTTGCTGTTCCTCTTCACCTCTTAATTATTGCTATTTTCTGAACATTTATTTCCATTTCAGATTTCTTTCCTGAGCTGCCTATGAACATCTCCACCTGGACATCCCACAGGCTCTTCAACTTGATGTTCCAAAACAGAACTCATCATCTCCTCCCTGCCCCCTACTGTATCCCCTCTTCCTCCCATGCTGCCTCTCCCAGTGCATGCTCTCATAATCTAACCCAGCTGCCCAAACACCAGACAAATAGTAGACTCCTCTTCTCCCTCATTCTCCACATTCAATTCATCACCAAGTTGTAAGGTTCTGTCTGCTCAATAACCTTCCAATTCATCTTCTCCTCTTCATCCCCCTTTGCCAATATTCCACTCAAGGTCCTCTCTTGCCCCAAATCATCGTCTTTCATTTAACCTCTGCCTATCTTTTTCATTATCTCTCCAAATGATCCTAAATATCAATGCTAATGTGATAAGCCACTTCACTGCTGAAAATTCTTCAGTAACATGCCCTAGATTATAGGATTAAATTTACCTTCCTTGCCTGATATGGTAATAGGTAATTGCTCTAGCAAGACTGAATTAGGCATACTCTCATACATCTGTGCTTTGCAAATATTGTTTCCTCTGCCTTGAAGATTCTCCCCATGCTTATTCACTGAGAAAATTCCTACTCATCCTTCAGAGCCCAGATTAAATCTTACCTCCACTGTGAAGCTCTCCTTGAATTCCTCAAGTAGACTTTGGTCTCACTTCCTCCATATTCCCAGTGAGCCTACGTATACCTTTTTAAGAGACTTTATTATAAATGATGTTTCCTTAACTATCTTCTTTTCTAGACTACACCATACTTGAGGACAGGAGTTGTATAATTTCATGTCTAAATACCCAGTCCCAAGCAAAGTGTCAGGTGTCTGGCACAAAGACAGACAGACAGACACATACACACACACACACACACACACACACACACACACACACACTAAAGTAAGGAAAAAAGAATGTATTATTTGTTGACTTTATTGTCTCTTTGACCATCTGCTCTGGGCCAAGAATGTTAAACACTTTGTATATTATTTCATTTAATCCTCACAGAATCCCTGCCTGCTATCTCTATCTTTAAATGAGGAAATTGGAGCTCTCTGAGGTTAGGTAACACGCACAATTTCACATTCAAGGCACAGGAAACAGTGGGAGAGAGGGGGAAGGAGAGAGAGGTAGGGGGAGAGAGGGCGTAAGAGGCAGAGGGAGAGGGGGAGAGGGAGAGAGAGGGAGGGAGAGGGAGAGGGGGTGGGAGAGGGGGTGGGAGAGAGAGAGAGAGAGAGAGAGAGAGAGAGAGAGAGAGAGAGAGAGAGAGAGATTAAATTACCCCAGGGATAATCTTTCCTGTAAAGGACCCCAACTTGAATCCTCACCTGCTCTATCTTGCCTCAGACCCAAAGTCCTCAAATGGTATCCTGTCTACGGAGGACAGTCATCTGCATTCCCTCTTCATGATTTCATGATAGAAAAGTCCGGGAAAGACCTTTACATCTAACAGAAATGTAACCTCTGTATCTACCTCAGGTTCATCACTTCATCCTAAATCTTCAAGTGACCCATCACAGCTGCCTTCATTCCTTCCTTTTGGGAGTTTAATAATCTTCTTAGCTATTTTAACCCACCTGTGCCTAAATGCCTTTTTGCTTGAATTGATCTGAGGCAAATGGGAGTTTTCAAAAGGAACTTTTCTCAAAAGGAAGAAGAACACAACACAATTTTTAAATTTAAATTACAAAACCATAGAAATAATGAGTTTACAGAAGATTGATTCCTTTTACTAATGGAACTCAGATCTTTCCACTGATGGGCTTGGCTGGCATGGTTTACAAGGCACTCAATCCCCATTCCTATTCTTGGCCTCAATCTTGTCTCAGTTGGACATTCAACCACTACTACTCAGACTAATTGCCTGGAAAGTTTGGATTGGTGCCATCATTAGGGCTGGTGGGATTATCTGCCCTTTTCAGAACCCCCTTTATTAATTTAGCTTTGGTGGTGGTGGTGGTGGTGGTGGGGAGACGAAGTGGGGAACATTTCCAGATTATCTCCTGGTCCTGGGAAACTCTATACTTATTTTGAGAGAAGCACCCTGGTTGCCAGTCCCATGAGTGAGTAAAGAACTTCCTCATCTAGATATAGAAAGGCACTTTCTTGCTCTTCAAGAGGCCTCATGGGTGTTTCTGTAACTCCTCTTAGAGGCCTATATGACTCTGGTCTTTGACAAGCCTACCTTCACCGCAGCCTATTTCTCTTGGTCTCTTTTGGCTTTCCTGAAGCATATCTGGGGTAGTCACCTTGTGAGGTGGTGGTTTGGCTCACAACAACAACCCTGTGACAATCTCTGTTGACTGTCTATTCACTAGTGATTACCCTACTCTTTTTGCTAGTAGATGGAAATAAGCTGGGTACTTCATGATAAATTAACCAATTCCAGAACTCCATGTCCCTGAACAACTTATTAACAAGACAATGAGTTTCCATCAAGGCTTGAGTCACTTTTTAAGGTGTTTTCTATTAACTGTAGCTTAAAGCATCTCTGGGAATGGCCCAATGCACATACTCAATGGTCAAGTCCACCCTATGCTATATGACCATCTCTCCTCCCTCCAGGGTTTAAAAATCTGTTACAATTTTGTCTAATCAACTTTCCTCTCTGGGGAATTTGAAACTGGTAATGGGAGACACAAAGCATGGGAGTCAGTCATTGGAGCTGAGTCCCACAAGTGGCAGTGCTCTAATGAAGAAGGTTCAAACAGTTAAGTAGACTACTTAACAATGAGTTAAGGTAACTTAAACTACTTTTTAAGTCTACAAAGCTGTGCTTTTCGTGCCTTTCCTGGGGGCAACTCTTTTGTTACTTGCTGCCAAAAGAGCCTTAGATAACATTTAACTAATTAGACATTAGGACTACTTCTACTCTTTTGTGACACATAGCTGTTTATTCTAGGCCTGACACTGCTTTCAGTTCAGTGTCAATGCTGATCCATTGGTAGTAGCTGCCTAGAGCATTCACTCAGTTAAAAAAAATACACTTTGGTGTACAGTTAGTACTGAAGTTGGGATGCAGTGACCAATTAGTGATGTCCACCATAGGCACAGGAGTGTTTAAGTAGCACCAAGTATGTACAGACTTTATGCTAATAGCTGAGACTATTCTCTCTAGCAGCCTATGTAGCCTCTTGTTAGAACTTGTTCATCTGTCTAGTTCACTAACACAACTTTGCAATCTTAGAGATCACTCTCCTTCTCTGAACTCCAGGTCTTTAAGTGTATAATAAAGATGTTGGATTGGATAATCACAAGATCATTTCTAGTTCTATGGCTTAGGTCATGCCCCTTCAAAGATTAGGAGCAGACTCTGTCTCTTCCTTTTTCAAAACTCATCCCCCTCCACTGACTCCAGCACTCACTGAGTTCCAGTCTGAGGACTGCCTCCAGTTCTCAGTCTATTGGCAGAGGAGAGAGGATTGGCAGGTCTTGAGCCCAATAAATCATCAGGCCTTTTTCAGTTCGGGTTATGAACTCCACCCACTTCCCCAGGGTTTCTCTGATGATTCATTCAGGTGCCTCTCTCCTATCCTTGGGAATGACCTTCCAGAATTTTCTCCAGTTTTGCAATAAAAAAAGATACTTCACATGTTGAGTGATGATAATAGACAATATTTATCAATAGTAAAAGGGTTGTTCTCTCATACCCTCCTTCCTCTGCTCCATTCTATCATCCACACCACACATCATCCCAATCAAGGTTTCATTTCACCCCTTAGTTGCCACTGCACTCCCCTTCCTATCTACCTTCAGACAAAGTCCTGCATTCCTGAGGATTTCCTCTCTTATACTCCAACTGCCTGTGCCTCTCCCCTTTCCCTACACAAGGTTCTGGCCTTAGGTGGCAACCCAGCCTCTACCTTCTCCCCACCCTGCCACCCCCACTTCAGTCTCATTGCTCCCCTCACAGGGCCTCTCCCTCTGCAGCTGCTTCAGTATGAATAAGCACACACACACACACAAAATTACCACATGTATTAAAGTGAAACTCTTGTTAGACAACTTCAGATTTCCTTGGGCAGAATTTCAGTTTGATTTTCTCAGGGTTCCTATGGAGCCTGAGTTCCTGCCCAGACCAATCCTGCCCCCACCCAGATGTCTGGACCTGTAGGGAACCAGAATCCTGGTCAGTCTCAGAGGACCAGTCTCCCAGAGCTTCCTTGTCCACTAGTAAAGGGCCAAAGGAAGAGACAGGGCAGAGGAAAATCAGCCAAATGGGTCAGGGAGCAGGGAGCCCACCCTGGAGGGTAGTTTAACTCAGAACTAAGGGCCTAAGGGCAGACAGCCAAGCTCCCCCTCACTGAAGCAGAAACCAATCTTGCAAATAAACCCATAAACAGATTACCAGTGAGCCAGGAAGGGCTCCTAAGGGGCTAGAGAGCTGAACTGTCCCCAGCCCCACCCCTGGCACTTCCCCAGAAGCTTAAACCCCAGTTTTGCCCAAAAGGGATTGGGTCTCCAAAGCCTAGGCCCCACCCAGGCTCTCAGTTGCTGAAGAAAGCTCTGAGCTTGGCCAGGCCTGGGCCTCTCTTCACTGTTGCCCCTTTCTCCCTGGCTTCTCCACCAAGAATCCCACTCAAATTCATGTTTGCTTCTCCAGCCTGGGCTCTTATCCATCTCTGTTGGGTACTTCTGCCATGTCGTGCCAGTTGTTCCCAGCCCCTAGCCACTTTCCCAGTACCCTTCCAGCACATTTACCACCACGTGCCTCTCTCTCTGGGCTTCCTTTCAAATAGCCACTATGGACCTTGAAAATGGTCCTAGATAACACTCACTTCACCTCCCCATCCCCATTCTTACTCTTTCAGAAGCCCACGCGGAACTTTCAAGTTACGTTGTTTTGAGTATCAGTCTGCCCCAAGATGCTGAGAGCCCTGCCCAACCCCGGTAAACATCACTGAGGAATGTCCTCATGCTGTGGAGCAGAATTGCAGTGCTCAGTCTCTGGACCTCAGAGAGATGTTCCTAGCATGAACTTTTCTATCAGTGCCCTTTTCTGCTATTCCCATCACAATCATTAGGGAATAGCACCAAAAATTCAGGTGCTGGGAGGGCCCAAGGGGACTCTGTAACAGGTCAGAATGCATGCCGCCAGATTTGGCCAGGGGGAGGGACTATTTCCGCTGGTCTAGTCTGAAGGTTCCATAGCTGTGTCTATGCTTGTTACTGTATCCTCAAGGGCTAGCACAGTCCCTGATGCATAGGAGGAACTCAACAAATATGTGGGAAAGTACATGCATAAGTATCTAAGTAAATAAAGCTTACAGCAACAAAGCTTACAGAAGGGCCTGGGATGGTGCTTCCTCATATGACTAAAATCCATAGGCCTCTGTATTAGTTTTCTATGGCTGCTATAAAACATTAATACAAAATTAGCAGCTGAAAACAACACCTATTTATTAACTCACAGTTCTGTAAGTCAGAAGGATGGATGGACTCTACTGGGTTCTCTGCTCAGGGTCTCATAAAATCAAGTTCAAGGTTTTGACTGGCCTGAGTGCTAATCTGGAAGCTTGGAGTCAGAACCTCCATCCACATTGATTTGGGTTATTGGAAGAATCTACTTTGTGGAAATAGGTCTAAGGCTCCATTTCTTTGCTGGCTGTTAGTTGGGGACCCACTCGCTCGCTGCTTTGAGAAAGGTCTTTGTTTTGTGCTTTTCATGTGTTCCTCCTCCATCTGCAAACCAACAAGAGTGTATCAACTTTCACTTTCCCTTTGCTGTCCTCTTTTGCCACCAGTGGGAGAAAGTTCTCTGCTTTTAAGGGCTCATGTGAATAGATTAGGCTCCTCAACAGCTCCCTCTCCTTTTCCCTCCCCTTCTCCCTAGGGTGACCATACATAGAGTTTGAAACAGGACAGTACCATTGTTTTCTGTCCCGATTAAAATGGGACATCTGGTCAGCCTACCTCCTCTCTGTCTCTCAGACATAATGAGAAGGCAGCTGTCTGTAAGCCACAAAGAGAGTCCTTTCCAGGAACCAAATCAGCTGGCAGTGTGAACTTGGACTTTCCAGCCTCCAGACTGTTGTTTAAAACACTCAATCTGTGTTTGTTTAAATGGCAGCCTGGGTATAGACTAAGACAGTGACCGTGATATGCAACAGTGCAAATCAAGATGGAAAGAAAGCATCCAGTCCACTTCTGCAATCCTACTCTATGTCTTCGACCTTTCTGGCATTTGCTGAAAGTCAGCCTAGGTGTCCTGCCAGCCCCAGTTCTGAGGTCTAGAAGGTAGAGGGAAAGAGCCAGTTTTCGAGGCTCAGATTAGCTTGATCTGGATAGGGCTGCTTGAACAGCCAGGGCCCTGGGTGCGAGGCCATTTTCCAAGGCAGGTCCAAGAAGGCTGCAAGAGAAATTAGGCAGCTGAAAATCTGCAGCAAGAAGCAGGGCAAATGCATAATGCTATCAATGTACAATTGATTTGTGATTGTGAACAGCATATTTGGGGCGTGACAGCCGACTGCAGGGTCAAGCAGCCAAGCTGAACTGTGTTTGTTTGGAGATAGTTAAAGCCTCTCAACTAAAACAAACAAACAAACAAACAAACAAAAACATATTTCTAGGGAAAGACCATAAGCATCTGTTTCAACTCTGAGGCTGGCTCCTCCACACTGATGTTGCTGGTTTCTTTTGTCAGCAAGTGTAAGCCCCCACAGTGGCCTCTGGAAGCAAAACTCCCAGTTGTTCAATGGCATCTCATCCTTGAGGCTGCACCTTAGTTATCTATTGCTGAGTAACAAATTGCTGCAAACTTAGTGGTGTAAACCACAGAAATTTATTATCTTATGGTTTCCATATATCAGAAGTCCAGAACATTTTAGCTAGGTCCTCTGCTCAGCGTTTCACTAGGTTGAAATCAAGGTGTTCACAGGGCTGCTATCTCATCTGAAACTTGGTATTCTCCACCAAGTCCACTGTGTTGGCAGAATTCAGTTTCTTGCATTTACAGAGTTTATATCCACATTTTCTTGCTGGCTGTTGGCCAGGGATTACTCTCCACTCCTCGAGAGGCCACCCTGAGGTTCATGCTATATGACCCTTCCCATGTGTCTGCTGTGGTTTCCTTCCTCTCTCTCTCTCTCTTATTTTGAAATAATTATAGAATCATAGGGAATTGTAAAGATAGTACAGACAGGTTCCATGTATCCTTTATCCAGTATTTTCCAATGCCTACATCTTATATAATGATAGTTCAATATCCAATCCAGCCAATTGACGTTGGTACAACGTGTGCATATGTTCTATGCCATTTTATCACATGCACAGATTTGTGTAACCACCACTGCAGTCAGGATTCAGAACTATTTCATCACTTCAAAATTCCCCCTTGTGCTGCTCCTTTATGGTCACACCTACCCCTTTCTATCCCACTGCCTCTAAACCCCTGGCAACTACCAATCTGCTGCCCAACTCTGTAATTTTGTAATTTTAAGAATGTTATATAACATGCGATATATGACCTTTGGAGACTTGCTTTTTTTCACTCACTATAATGCCCTTAAGGTCCATCCAAGACTTTGCATGTATCAGTAGTTGATTCCGTTATTATTGCTGAATAGTATTCCATGGTACAGATGTATCACAATTTGTTTAACCATTCACCTTTTGTGGGACACTTTGCTTGTTTTCAGTTCTGGCTATTACAAATAAATCTGTTATGAACAATTATGTGGAGATTTCTGTGTCAACATAGGTTTTCATTTTTCTGGGATAAATGTGTATAATAGTGCAATTACTTAGTCATATGGCAAGTGTATATATAATTTTTAAAGAATCCGCTATCCTCTTTGTCAGAGTGGCTATACTATCTTATATTTCCACCAGCAATGTATGAGTGATCCAGTTTTTTACACCTTCATTAGCATTAGATGTTGTCACTTATTTTTTTTTTGCCTGTGCTAGCCTTTTGGATAGGTAGCTTTAATTAGTAATTCTCTAATGTTTAATGATGTTGAACATTTTTTCAAGTACTTACTTACTGTCTGTATATTCTCTTTAGTTAAATGTCACTTCATACCTTTTGCTTCCTCTCTAATTGGATTTTTTTATTGTTGAGTTTTGAGATTTCTTTATACATTCTAGATATATTTCCTTAATCAGATATTGGCTGCAAAGAGTTTTCTCCCAGTCTGCAGCTTGCCTTTCTTCCTCTTAACAAGGTCTTACACAGAGCAAAAGTTTTTAATTTTGAGGCAGTAAAATTTATTAATTTTTTTCTTTTATTGATCATGCTTGCAATGTCAAATCTAGTAACTCTTCATCAATTCCTAGGTTACAAAGATTTTCCTGTATGTTCTCCTCTAAATCCTTTATAGTTTTACATTTTATTTTAAATCTATGATCCACTTTGAGTTAATCTTTATATAAAGTTTAAAGTTCATGTCAAGTTTAAATTATTTTGCCTATGGATATCCAAATGCAACAGCATCATTTTTGAAAACAGTTCTTGTCTCTTTTAAGGGTTTACCTGATTAAGTCAGACCCACCCAGAGTAATCTCCCTTTTGATAAAGTCAACTGATTATGGACTTTAATTACATCTGAAACATCCATTTTTCCATATAGTAGCATAATCATGGGAATGATAGTCCATCATATTTAATGCCCCCCCCCCACACACACAAGGGGAGGGGATTATATAAGGGTGTGGATCATTGTGGGGGTCATCCCAGAATTCTATCACTTGCTGGGAATACCCATTCGCACCCATTTTTTCCTCCCCTATGTTTGAGAAAGACTGCCTGCCCCTAGGGTCTTGTCCAAGTGAGGATTGGCTGGTTTGGAAAGTCCCATAAGGAGCTGACAGTAGATATGGGTAGACGTGCGCATGCCAAGCCCCACACAAAGTATGATGTGGCTGTTCCTTTCCAGTTAGGGCTTGGTAGTCTCACTGTGGAGTAAACAGTTCTGATAGTGAGGTGAAGCATGGGGTGAGGGAAGGGCACTATTACATGAGCATTTTCTTTGAAGATAGAGCTTGGATTAACCAACTCAGAGCAGAAACTTGTGGTAGGCACATTAACATAAGGAATGCCCATTCACTTGCAATCTATTTTCTAGCCTTCACCAGAGTCAGTGTTCTGTCACTGATATTCAGCTAAGCAGTGTTTGGGGCCCAAAGATGAAACTTCTTTTAGTTATGTCTTCTTTTAACCATGAAACTCCTTTGTTCCTTTGTATTTTTCTCAGAGACTTGTACCACATCTCTTCTACCTGAAAGAATCAGGTTTGCAGAAGAGAATGCTCAACTGGAGCCTTATGGAATCCCCAACAGCCTTTCTGACACTGCAGACCAGCCACTACCTTAGAAAACCTGAGTAGCCTCTGGCTTTTGAATGGGAAGTGACATAGTAAAACCAAGTCACAATAGTGTGCTTTCAAACTGGAGACCACCAGGAAACTGAAAGGAGTAAGTGACCAAGAATGTTGAGAACAATTCTGAGAAAAAGTGAATTTAGAAGTATAAGGGGAAGGCCATTAGAAGAAACCCACCTGAAATGAGATCCAAAATGTGTTTGTTAATCTATGCTTCCTGAAACCAAAGAAAACCTGGAAGAAAAGTGAGGAGAAGCACTGAAGTCCTATATCATCACAGACATAGTCTTAATCTCTCACTCCCACATTGCTTTGGACTTTCCTCTTCACCAGCCACATCATTCCCAATGTGAATGGCACCCCTGGAGCTGAGCACTGTGTCAGCCCTGATTCCAATCTGTGCCCTGGAAATGCCACACTAAGGGCATTCTTCTCTGAGTGCACCCTGTATCTCCTGCACTAACTCCTAAAATTGGGCTCTTCGTGGCCACAATACTTCCCCTGCAACACAGCTCTTTCTTCCACATCCCAACAGCTAGCTCATTGCCTCAAATAGGGTCAGCATAACCTAAATACCTGCAGCTGCTTCCAGACCACTGCTCTTCACTATTAGGTGAAACCCCTTCCCCCTGCAATCCTCTTTCCATCTGATATTATCACATTCTATCCTGCTTCCCCCCTGCCCCACATCATTGTCATCCATTCTCCCACTTTTAGAGGATTTTGATCCCCTCTGATTTATAAACTCTTTCTCCATTCCAACTCCTGTCATCACATGGCTTATTTCAACTATTTCCGCAGCCCAGTGGTTCTCAATCTGAAATCACTTGGAAAATTTAAAAATACCGACTCCTGGGACCAACTCAAACAAATTTGAATCTGAATGTCTGGTGTGGATTTAGCATAGATATTTTTAGAAAGCTTACAGGTGATTGCTGTATGCCAGGATTGCAATGAAGGTTTTTATATTTCCCTTGCAAGCCAGGATTGAGAACCACTTCTCTGGCTTCAAAGATTCTTCACATCCTCAACTCCAATGACTTTCACTTCTACTAACACTTCAGAAAACCAACTTCATGGTCATATCCTGACTTTGTCACCATCTAGAACCTTGTTACCTCTGAATTCTGTCATCCCAAGATTGCCACTACGATCTTGCACTTCCCTAATCTGGTATGTCTTTCATCTTACTACAACTTCAGCCTTTCAGTTCACCATTTTTCTCCTAATTTATTAGCAGCCCCTCATCCTTGCGTCTTTCCCCATTATTCCTGGCTCCTGTGGTGGATCATTCTCATCAGTATAATTTCACCACCCGTGCTGTCTTGCCTATTTATTGCACTTACCTTACAAATCCCATACCCTGAATCAGTTGGAAAATCAGCCTCTTGTGTTTGACCAGAACTTTGGAAGAAAAGTGGGATGCCAGTCAGATGGGTACCACTACAAATCCCTGATTTCTAATGTTAGTTGTTTTCTGAACACTGTTGATCCTTTCATTTCTATTCAGCTTTGTCTCCCATTTCCGTTAGCCACTATTCTAAACTGTTGCCCCTTTTTGAATACAGGCCATTGGTGTGAGCTCCCCTTCCATAGCTATTGCATTTCCTAGTGTCCCTTCCTCTTTCCTTTTGCTCTGAGAGGAGTATTGTTCCTTTTCCTGCACAGGCTAATTATTCTGTGTTGTGGACCCTATCATCATGTTCGACTTCTGCTGCTTTCTTCCCATGAGACTATGCATATATGTGCACTCCCGCGCGCACACACACACACACACACATACACAGAGCAAGTCTTATCTTCTAAAATCTTCCTCTCAAGCTTGTATTTTCCATCAGCTACCATCTTCATTTATTGATCTCACCTAAGCTTCTTGAAAGAGAAGTCTAATTCAGTGTCTCTATTCCTTACTTCTCAGGTACTCCTAACACTATTGCTACTAGGCCTCCACTATTCCACTAAACTGCATGGGCAATGGTCAGGGAAGAATTCACAGGGACATTCCCAGATCTTCCTTTCATTGGAACTCTTCTCAACACTACCTCTGCTAACACTTCTGCCTTTTGAAAACTTACTTTGACTCTCATGATTCTCCCCTACCATGGTAAACTCCTACCTCTCGGACTGACTGCTGCTTCTCAATTTTCATTGCCGCATCATACATAGTCTTTTATAAGTATTTTAAAAGTTGGTAGTTTTGAAGGTTCTGCCCGTAGCCCTCATTGTTTCTCTCTAGTATATGAGAACTCTCCAGAAAGTATCCAGCCATGTAATATGAAAAATAAAGGCATTTATGGCTGGATTTTTTCCAGACAGCCCTTGTATACATAGATAGACTGATACTGACGATTCCCAGGACTTTATGTCTAGTCAAGCCTCTTAGTTGAGCTTTAGACCTATGTGTTTAACTGTCTATTTTATCTCTCCTCCAATTTTACATGTCCCAAACCAAGTTCATTATCTTCCTAAATCCTCTTCCATCAAAATATGAAAACAGAGCTCAGTATTTTTAATCTGCATTGGTGACACCATTATGCACCCAGTCTCTCACTAAAGAAAACTGAGTGTGATTATCTAGAGTGTCCTCTCTCCTTCAACCCCCACATCTGATCAATCATCAAGTCCTATCAATCCTACTTCCTCAAAAGTTCTCCAATGTGTCTACTTCTTTCCGTTGCTACTGCCTTCATTCAGGTTTTTATGTCTTAACCACAACTAGTGATACAGGCTCCTAACTTCTCTCCCTGTCTGTACTCTTGTTTCTCAATGATTGCTTCACCCAGCAACCAGAGTGATGGAGTGCTTTTAGAACAGCACTTGGGACATAGTAGGTATTAAGAAAAGTTTTGTGGAATGAATAGATGTCCAAATGGTCTCACTAGTGACATATAAAGCCTGTTCCTCTTTTCCAGCCTAATTTTCTCTCCCATAATTTAGGTTCTAGCTAGTGAGTACAAGAGCAGATCTCTTAACAGATACATTGATTCCAAGTTTGAGTGCTCTTTCAACCATAGCCCAGCTGCTTCCTTTTCAGCCTCATTTTATAAAAGTCTTAGAAACATTTCACTTGGTGGCATTTGGATGCAGTCCCAACTGGAGGCAAGAGGAAAGATGATATGATTTCCCCTTGTCACTTCCACTGAGGGAATGCTATGATGTTAGACCCAGAACAGAAGCGGAAAGGTAGATTTTGTATGGCTCTAAAGCACCGAAGAATTCAGACCATAATTAATGTATTCATTAATTCAGTTATGTACTCAAGAGATATTTGTACCAGGATTTGTGCCAGGCCTTGGGGGTGTAAGGGTGGGCTCAACTGCCTTCAGGAGTATTGATGGACAGTGATGGGAGCTATTGACAAAATGGGAAGTAGAAGGAGATAAGCCTGTGGAGCATGACCTTGGGGATGGTGAGAGAGAGCACTGCCATGTCCAGGGAGAATGACCAAAAAACTGCTCTAGGACATGTCCTGGCCCACTGCAGTACCAGGACAATGAGACGCCATGAGACATTGAGCAGACAGGGAGTCCTGAGTCTGGAGCAAAACTTTATTTCTTTAACCTCTCACTCCTTGTTCTTACCACCCATTAGAGCAACAATTACTCTCATCTCTCTGGATACCTTAGATGTGGCCAAGTCAACCTTCTTAGCAGTGCCCAAGATGGTTGGCAACTAACTTCTCTGGGAAGATGTTACTGTGTGAAATGGAACACGTTCACGACAAACGGCCCAGACTTCTCCTCAGTCTAAATTCCCCCTCATAAGCCTGTAGCTCTACACTGGTGACTCACTCAGGTGCCCTCCATAGAGAGTCATTTTTTTTCCCTCTGGAATTCTAGAACTTCTTGGACACTATTTGAAAAACCACTTTATATGCCAGACAATTGTTTTCAACAATTTTGGTGGAGAAGGATTGGCTCCTCACACAGTCGCTGACCTGTGAGGACTAGGGCAGGCAGCAGGGATCAAGGCTGCAAAGCTTAGCTGTTGCAGAAATGTCTGTACTATGACACTGTGACTTTTCCCCAAGGGTCTAAGCCAGACCTCTAGGTTGGCATCCTCTGTGCCCTTCCCCTTGCCACCCCCATTTCTGGGCAGGGCTTTACCAGACCAAGAAGACACTGCCCCAGGGGCTCATAACCTGAGTGAGACAGTCCAATTATCTTCAATTTATGGTGCTCAATTGGAGGGAGTTCAGAAAAGAGCAACCTGAACAATTAAGGGACCGGAGGGCTCAGCTTCTGGGGCAAGATAAAAGACAGGAGGTCTGAGACTGTAGTAGTGGTTTCAGAAGGAGTGGTGACTAAGGGGGAGGGCCCACAAGAATGTCTGCCAGCAAGCAGGTGTTGAAGGGAGTGAACACCTGGGAGGGAGGGGGCTGAATTAGCTGGAACAAGGCAAGAGATGTGAGTCCCCAGGAAGAGCAAGCAAGAGGCTCAGACCTAGCCTTTGGGAGTCAAGCCATGTTGAGCAAGTAATAAATTCCAGATTCCTTAGCCTAGTCCCTGGCTTGAGTGAATCCCAGGAAGTCCTAGGGAACAGAGCAAGCAGGAGTGTGATGCCTCTGACAGAAAGAATCCTACATCTGGGGCCTGTTGAAAGCTTAGGTCCCATAAGAAGGTCGTGTGATGGAAAAACTGGTGGTTTGCTGGGGTGGTTGAGTTCGAGTATCCTGGGATATCTCTTCCAACCCTGCTAAGATCCCAAAGGGTGGGATGCCCCTAACACAACTGAATTATTAATTCAGATTTTGTATTCAATATTTAAGATATATAGTGGGCATAGCCTAGTACTGGTTTGCAGGGGCCCTGCTTCTGGACCAAGCTCTACTTCTGCTAGGCTGTGTGACTTTGGCAAGTCCTTTCCTTTCTCTAAGTCTGTTTTGTCCTCTGTCAAACAGGTAGAACCTTATAAAGCAGCAAAACCCTCCTCTTACAATGACATTTTACACAGAATCCTACTACATAAAACATATAAAAGCAGTGCTTTGTAAAAAAACATTTTATTGACTTCAATTTTATGTCATTTACATTGTTATCAAGTGAATTTATGAGAATTATGGGGCAATTTTTATCAAATCAATGGTTTGAAATGAAGGGTTACAGCTTGTGGATGCTCTATGAAATCTGCCAAAACATTCAATGTTTGCAGAACCCCTGAAGCTCCTCTATAAAGACCAAGGGGGCCTGCAGAATTCTGGGTGAAATCCATCACCTCAGTTATCTTCCCAGATTCCGTCCAACTCAAACATTTTCAGAATGTAGACTGTGTGTTCCTAGAAGGCAGGCAGTCTATGTACTTTATCTTGCATCCCCAGTACCTTGGGACCTTTACACCTGGCCCAGACCTTTGCAGAGTTTTTTAAAAGGTCTGTTGGATTGAACTGGGGGCCTTTGGTCAGGTAACAAAGGTGGGGTTTGGTTGGGAGGGTGCCCTCCCCAGATGCAAGGGTTCTGCCCACTTGGAGCTCCCTCCCACATGACTAGGAGAAAGTTTGGAGAAGGAGGGGTTAAGACTTGGTCTTTGGGTGCATCACTCTTGCCAAATCCCTTTTCACTTCAGCCACCATTCCAAGAATGCTTTACTTCTGGGTGCCAATGGGGTAGCCCAAACCAAGACTTTTTATAGGTTGAGTAAAGCCAAGCTGAGCAGAGTAAAGGAGGTGATCTAGGCAAGAAGGATCACAGTGAAACTGATTTAAGTACACTTGGACATGGAATAATGACTGTGGAAATGGCTTTGCAAAGCAGCTTACTAAACAAGAGTTTGGGTGCTACAGATGCCAGGTTGTTTCCCACACAGCCATCCTTGACTGGCAAGTGTTTTCATGTTTTCTTTTGAGAGACTTTGGAGTTAGTTTTGTTTGTTGAAATTTTTCCTTTTGCATCTACTGCAGAATTTCTTAAAATGAGATATATTTTTATTAACTTCATGATGCAAAATTTTAAGAGAATAAAAAGCTATATAGTGAAAAAAAGTATGTCTCCTTTCTTTCAGTCAGATAATTCCTTTCCCTAGACATAAACATGGTCACCAGTTTCTTGATATGTCTGTCCTTCCACAGATATTTTATGCCCCTACTACATGCATATATCCTTCTAGAGATAGTCTATACAAATACAAGCAAATATATGTTTGTGTATATAATATATACATACATATATACATATATACACATACATATATACATATAAATATAAATATAAATACATATACATATACATACATATATATATATATATATATATATATATATATATATATATATAGTTTGTGCAAAAGTAATTGTGGTTTTTGCATCCTTGAAATTTGCTGTTTGATATTGGAATACATTCTTAAACTAATGTGGTTATGTTATACATCACTTTATTGCACATTTTTTTGCTTTTTTTTTTGCTAATGATTTATTGCTTGCTATTTATTTTATATTTACTTTGGACTATGGACAAGATGTTAGGCAAAGAGCAAATGAGTGATTTTCTTATTCAAGTTCAAAGTGGGTTGTAAAGCATTGGAGACAACTGGCAACGCCAAGAACACATTTGGCCCAGGACCTGCTAAGGAACGTACAGTGCAATGATGCTTCAAGAAATTTTGCAAAGGACACAAGAGCCTTGAAGATGAGGAACATAGTGGTCGGCGATCAGAAGTTGACAACGACCAATTGAGAGTAATCATTAAAGCTGATCCTCTTACAACTACATGAGAAGTTGCCAAAGAACTCAAGGTCTACCATTCTCTGGTTGTTTAATACTTGAAACAAACTGAAAAGGTGAAAAAGCTCAATACGTGGGTACCTCATGAGTTAACTGGAAATTTAAAAATAATTGTCGTTTTGAAGTGTCGTCTTCTCTTATTCTATGCAAAAACAATGAACCATTTCTTGATCAGATTGTGACAGGCAATGAAAAGTGTACTTTATATGACAACCAGCGATGACCAGCTCAGTGGTTGGACTGAGAAGAAGCTCCAAAGCACTTCCCAAAGCCAAACTTGCACCAAAAGAAGGTCAGGGACACTGTTTGGTGGTCTGCTGCCGGTTTGACCCACTACAGCTTTCTGAATCCCGCCGAAGCCATCACAGCTGAGAAGTATGCTCAGCAAATCAATGAGATGCACCAAGAACTGCAATGCCTGCAGTTGGCATTGGTCAACAGAAAGGGTCCAATTCTTCTCCAGGAAAACACCCAACCGCACGCTGCACAACCAATGCTTCAAAAGTCGAAGGAACTCGGTTACAAAGTTTTGCCTCATCTACCATATTCACCTGACCTCTTTCCAAGAGATTACCACTTATTTGATTATCTTGACAACTTTTTGCAGGGAAAATGCTTCCACAACCAGCAGGATACAGAAAATGCTTTCCGAGAGTTCACTGAATCCCGAAGCTGGATTTTTACACTACAAGAATAAACAAACTTATTTCTCGTTGGCAAAAATATGTTGATTGTAATTGTTCCTATTTTGAGTAATAAAGCTGTGTTTTAGCCTAGTTATAATGATTTCCCATTTCCCCTCCCATAGAAATGGAAGTATTCTGTATATACTGCTCTTCATGTTCTTTTTAATGCCTGCATGGTATTCCACTGGATGTATGCATCAACATTTATTTAACCAGTCTTTTACTGATGACATTTGGGTTCCTTCTAATCATTTCTATTTTTCACAATGCTATAATAACTATTCTTGAACATACATGATTTGGCATATGTGTGGGTATATCTTGCTACCCTTGAGTCAGATTTTAAACTCAATTGTGAGGCTGCAGGATGGAATGCTCTGGAATATCATGGCTTAAATTTGCCTGGTACATCTAAATGCCATTCTGGGACACTAAGAAGAAGTCAGGCAAAAGTAGGGGTCTAACCCCAATTAGCGAACAATGTCCCCATTGTCTAAGAATTCTTACTTGGTAACATTGTTTTGCCCCTTGAACAGCTTAAGCAGCATCTGGATGAAAGACTAATTTTAGAAACCAGGTAGACAGTGGAAACCCATGAAGCAAGTTGCATGTAAGAGGATAAATGGCAATTGATACCTACCTTCTGTGTCAAGGACAAAATGGGGAATTGAGGGTTTGGGGCTGACTTGGAGAGGGCACACTTCATCAAAAGACAGATTCAGTTCCAGCTGTCAGTGGGGGCCCAGCATTTTCAGATATTCTGAATTTTTAAGAAGCTAGTAATATGGATTGTACGTGAACTCTCCACAGTTTATATACAACAACAACAACAATAACAATAACAATAATAAATACCCATACAGTAGTTATTATGTATCAGGCACTATTCTAAGTGCTTTAAATATAATTCAATATTCATTGTAACTCTGTGAGGTAGAGTTCTGTTGTTTATCTCCATTTTACAGATGAGCAAAGTGAGACACAGAGAGTTTGAGTAACCTTCCCAGAATCACACAGAACAAGTAGCAGACTCAGGATGCAAACCCAGGCCATGCTCTTAATGACTCCACTCTTACTGAACTTTCATTAAACACTCTTATTAAGTATCTTATTGAGGAAGTCTAAGTCAAATTTAAGCACTGCACAGAAAAACAATGCCAAGCCAAATAAAAATATCTCTGAAAGCCTCTGGTTGGAAACCTCTCAGCTTTAGAAAGTATCTGGCTTAAGACTAACTGGTCCTGCTTACCTCAACTGAGTCCCCCTGCCATCACTCAGACCCAGGCCAGGTGTTAGCACGGTTCAGGAGTCAGGTGAAAACCTTTTCCACTACTTCAGATACACTGCCTGTGTTTGTTTATATTCACTCTTGGAAGAGAGTGAGGGTACAGGGCTGGGGCCAGTTGGCCTAGCTTTGGGTCCTCAACAGGTCATGAAACTGTAGGTGAAAAGGTGCTGGCACTGGTCCTGGAGTTGAAATTCTTGGCTTCTAGTTCTGGCCTTTTGCTCAGCCTTTTTTTCTTTTAATGGTTACCTTTTTATGGGGGAGAGGAAGGGTAGGTCTTTTGGTATCACTGAGCCTCATTTCTTCATCCATAAGCCCAAACTAATAATCTGTACTGCACAGGGTAATTGTTAGGAGAAGCAAGACACTGTGTATATGTGTAGTATACATAGACGAGGATATTCTTAGCAGTAGAGCTTGTTTGGGGGACAGAAAGCCGTCCTTGCCCAGAGGAAGCTACCCTGATATGGAGCCAAGAAAGATGAGCTGTCTTCTCTTAGCCCACCATCATCATGATTATGTTTTGGATCCCAAGCTCTTTTGTCCACCAGGCCACGTCTGTGACCATGAATGAGCCATATCTAACTCTGGACACGGATTCCTGGAGTCCAAGGGCACAGGGCAGCCTGAAATAAACTGTCAGTGCTTTGTTTGCCAATAAATCTGCCTTTGCCAATTTTCCTGTTCACTTGTATGCTTTTCCATGTTAATTTACATATTTGTTTGCTGGGCTTAAGAAGGCTAATTTCAACATAGGCGTCTCCAACCTTTCCTCAAGAAGAGCTATCTATAGTCTTAGCATCTGTGAATATTAGGCTCCTAAATGAAAACCTGCTGAAACTGAGACTCAATATTACGGAGTAACCTGGTCATGCATGTCATCAACCACTTCGTGAAAGTGCATCCTTTTCAAGAAAAAGCCTCATGCACTAGCAGGAGGGTCATATGAGTGTGGGCAGTATGGCTGGGAATGGGGGCAGGGAGATCGAAGGAGGCAGAACAGATCCAAGGAACAGGGGAGACAATGGGAGGGCAAGTGCATAAATATGGATGTGCTCTTGTGCTCTAGGGGAGGCAGGTGATGTGTTCTCTGCATCTCTCTAGTCTTGTAACAGTGTGATCGTGAATTAAATCTGTTCAAATAGATGCCTGTGGAGTCCTGTACAGAATCCTACTGAGCCTCCCATAGTGTTCAGTTTCTGTTCTAGCTTCTCTCTACCCAGGGTCACCTACCTTTTACTCTAGATGTGAGTAGAGGCGAGGCCAAAATGGTGAGGCCAGAGTGTGGAGGGTCTTGAAGTCCACCTTTTGATTTTTCCAAGCAATTGGAGCCATTCCAGGGGTAGGATGCCAGGCCAGTGCTCCAAGAGGCTCCTGGCACTGGGAGAAGTCAGAGCTGCAAGGAGAAGGGGCTGGAAACCGGAGGCAGGGAGGGCAGCTGAGAGATATTGAGGATCTGAGCAGATAATAGCAGTGAAGATGGACAGATTCCTTTAGAATACAAGGGCTGTTGGGAAAGTATCCAGCCATGTAATATGAAAAATAGAGGCACTTATGGCTGGAGTTTTTCTGGACCACCCTCGTATACACAGAGAGACATACAAGATATCTGGGTCATACAGTAGAGGAGTGGAAGGGACCAAAGGAGGATTCCCAGATGACTGGCTTCTTGCTCCGGAGACCAAGAGGAAAGGCAGTGCTATTCACATAAAGGGTGAATTGGCCCCTTAATGACTCTGGCATCTTTTCATCAAAAGGCTGCTCCTGCAGTCCTGACCTCACTTTAGTTCGGGCCTGGCTGGAGTGGGTGGCCTGGTGGCTCAGGGTGGAGCCTTGGGAGCTCTGTCTTGTCCTTAAGGTCCAGGGAGGTCTGAGGCCTGGATAGGCTGAAAAGAGAGGGCCACCAGGCCCCAGCCGGTCCGGCGTCCTGCCGGGCCCCCGCCTGTGGCCCCACTTCGGCCTGGCAGGTCGGAAAGCCAAGGAACGCCAGAGGCGGAGGGAGGAAGGCAAGGGAGGGCTGGGGGCGGGGTGGGGGTGGGGGCGGAGGAGGGAACGGGCCTTGACGCGGAGCAGCACGGAAGTAGGAGAAAGAGAACTAGAAAGAGCCCGCTCGGCAGGCGCCGCCGGACCCCGCGCCAGGCCCGGTTCGGCGGCTGCGCCTCCGCCTTTCTGGCGCCTCCAGCCCGGGTAGGAGGAGCCACAGCACCACCCAGCGGCCGGTGGCAGGGAACGGCAGTCAGGGCGTTTCTGTGGTCCCAGAACAATGGGGGAGCTGAATGGAATAGAGCCGTGGAGGAAGGCCTGGAGGCAAACTGGTGCGAAGGTAGGGCACACGGTGGTTGATGGACTCTTATATCAGACTCTCCATTCATTTCACCCACCAATCCATCTGGCACGTGGCATTAGATAAATCTTACTCCAGGTCAATCGATAATCTTGTTAAGCTCAACAATCTCCTATGGATCCCAGTGGGTCTTTGTTTAAAGCCCAAATTCCTTAGCTTGACCTTAAAGGTCTTCCATATTTTGACTTAAGGCTATCTTTCAAGCTTCATCTCTCACCACCCACTCCACACATCCTACTACCACTCACTCTGCCCAAATAAACCACTACACACCCACATCTACATCCATTCAGTCAGTGAACCTTTATTTAAGGCACTGGGAAGACAGGGGTCACACAGATTCTTACCTGCTTAGAGCTTGCATACATTCACATAGACAGGCAACGAACAAGAAAACCAATGCATTAACAAGATTACTTCAAATAGTTATCAGCACTCAATTATATAAAAAGCAGAGTGATATGATAGAGTTTCTGGGGCAAGAAGGGCACTACCATACCGTGAGTAGTTAGGAAAGGTCTGAGAAAGTGACATGTGACCTGAGATCTGATAATGAGAAGGAATTAGCCTTGCAAAAATCTGGAGGAACATTTCAGACTAAGGAAGAGTACGTTCAAAGGTCTTGAGACAGGAACAAACTTACTATATCAGGGGAAAAGCAATAAGGTGGGTCGGCTGGAGGATAGTGAAAGTAGTGAACTGGGTGAGATTGGAGAGGTACACAAAAGGCAGGTCATGTAGGGCTGTGTGGGCCTGGTAAGGAGTTTTGATTTTATTTCAATTGAGATGAGAGGCCTTTGGAAGATTTTAGCAGGGGAGAGACATGATTTGATTTGCATTTTTAAGAAGATCATTCTGGTGGGCTGTATATGTGTGAGGGCAAGATTGGAAGCAGGAAAACCAGTTAGTAGGCCATTGTAGTGGTCCAAGAGACAGTTGATGGTGGTCTGGTTTAGGTGGGGACAATGGAGTTGGGAGACATTGTCAGATTCTAGAGGTATTTTGAGCAATTTCTGTTTATGTGTTTTCTTCCCAACCAATCTAGGAGCTTCTTGAGGGCAGATTCCCCGTCTGAGTAATCTTTGGATTCTATACCCCCATGCAGTTAGTCAAATAGGTGCTCAGTGTTTAGTGAAACTGCACAGAGAATATGACAATAGGGAATAGCAATAAGTCCGAAACTTTAGCTTGAGGCAGAAGTTCTGGGCCTTCTTTCTAGTTACACTGATGCCCTTCTCCCTTTTCCCTTCTTTGTCCTTCAGTGTCTTCTAAAAGAATCTAAAAATGTTTTGGTCGGGAAGAAAAAGCAAATTATGAGTTCTTCCTTGGTGCTAGTAACTGTGCTTAACACTTTCACATACCTTACTTCATTTGTTAATTTATTTGTTCTTTGTAAGAACATGTAATCCTATCCCTTCATGTTAGTGGTAAACAGATTAAAAACCCAAAAAGGAAAAGGGACTTTATGAAAGGCTAAGTTGTTATAGCACAAAATGTTCAATATTTTGAGTCCTACCCCCATTTCACACCCTAATACTGTTTATCTATACTCATTATCTATACTCAAGTCTTTTTCAGCCTCTTGTTAATTGTTAGCATTGTGCAATACAAATAAATTGCAGAGTGAAACTGCACATCTGGTGAAAAATTCAGGGTTTCATGAAGTCAATGAAAGTGATGTTGAAGACCATCTCTAATGACATGTAAAGTCCTTGATAAATGGGGATTTGGCAGAGATAGACCAGTTACCACTGGCAGAAGAGAAAATTGACCTGGGTAATGACAGGATCAAGGCTTCAAAGAGAATGATTCAACTCTCAGAGGATTACAAGAGGTCCTTGGGATAATTGAAGAAGCTCTCTAATTTTGGAAAAACAAAATAAGATTCTGTTTGTGATTGAGTTACAACCTACACCACAGAAATACAAAGAATCATTAAAGAATATTATGAATAATTATATGCCAACAACTTCTACAATGTAGAAGAAATGGATAAAATTCTAGAAGCATATAACCTTCCAAGATTGAACCAGGAAGAAATAGAAAATCTGAACAGATGGATTACTAGTAATGAAATTGAAGCAGTAATAAAAAAAAACTAATTATGTGATCATGATTGTGAGACACAAGTCAATGTCTTGTTCTCATGCACTTTGGTCAGAAAACTGTTATTTCCACCAATGCTTTATTCATTTTTGTTTATTCTAGAACTAGTGCATATATGCAATTGTTTACAGATTTTAAATTTAAACAAACATATTTTCCACATTTTCAATTTTATTTTTCAAGGTAAGGTCCCAATCAAACCGTTCTCCCCTTTTCTCCATTCTACTGTGAAATGTTGGTACCCACTTCAAGTGGATTCATTATAAGTGACCTTTCTCTAGCACCACTTATCCTCAAAATAACAAGGACTTCGTGTACTTCCAGCCTTCTCTTTATCCCATGATTGTCAAGCCTGGCTGCACATTAGAATCACTTGCGGAGTTTGTTACACAATATTGAAGCTGGGACCCCAACCCAGACTAATTAAATCTGAATGTCTGCTGGTGGGGCCAGCATGAAACCTCTCCAGGTAACTGTGTTCCAGAGCCAGGGTTATGAGCCACTGCTGCCATGCCTCCCTGCACATGCTGATCCTGGAAGAGAATGAGGCTGTCCGCAGTCAGACTGAACTGAAGGGAGAACTCCAAGGTCTGGGCCTCGGTCAAAGGGATTGCTTAGGCGGGTGGGTGGCTACAGGCCAATATCCAGGAGTCAAAGGAAAATTTGTGGCTGCTAGGGCTACTTCCTTGGCACAGCCATTATGGCCTTTACTCCATCAGTATTATGGGTGTTTACTCTCCTCCAATCCCTTGTCTCTCTTTCCTGTGCCCAAGACCAAGAGAACCTAGCTCTCCTCATGGACATGTGGCAAGACAAAAAACATGTATAAGCCAGAGGTTCTCAACCTGTGGGTCACGACCCCTTTGAGGGTCGAATGACCCTTTCACAGGGGTCACCTAAGACCATCGGAAAACACATATCAGATATTTACATTACGATTCATAACAGGAGCAACATTACAGTTATGAAGTAGCAACGACACTAATTTTATGGGAGTCACCACAGCATGAGGAACTGTATTAAAGGGTCGCGGCATTAGGAAGGTTGAGAACCACTGCTAAGCACATTATGGTTGCTGGACACATAACATCATGTTATCTTGTGGGTCTATAATGTGTCTGTCTTTTATTGTTGTCACCCAGCACATACAGTAGTAATTGCTCAATAGGAATGTTTTCAGTGAATGAATAAGTTGAATACTGGTAAGATGTAGTAAGTACCACGATTAAGTTACACAGTGTTATAGAACTACAGGAGAGGATGAGAAAGTTTTTACCTTGGAAGAGAGGAAAGTGAAAGTCTTCATTGCAGAGGTGGCATTTGAGCTGGACTTTGGAAACTGGGTAAGGAAGTGATAGGCAGAGATGGAGAGAGGGCATTCCAGGCAGAAGGAACAATGTTAGCAAAGGGCAGGAGATGAGAAGGTGCAACACTCACCCAGTGAACAACCAGCAGTAAGTGAAATATAACTGAGACATGAGTGTGTGATAGCTTGTGGTAGAAGATCAGACTGGAATAATAGCATCAGAATATAAAGAGCTGTGAATATCATGCTGTTTACATTTGATTCTATGTGGAGCAATGTGGAGCCATCTGATGTTTTTTTTATCATGGGTAATGCGTTCACTTTAGGAAGATGAGATGTGTACTTTATGGCAGCAGTTCCTTCAATAAAATATTTATGGAGTGCCTCCTAAGTGCCTAAGTGCCCTGTTCTAGGGGGAAGGTGGATTGGAGCTGGAGTAATTGAACAAGTTTAGTCAGTAGGCCCCTGCAATAGTCCAGGCAAAGGCTCCTGAGGGCCTGAGGTGTCGAGTGGGGGTGGGGGAAGAAGGGAAGGGAAGGATTTGACACATACTACAGAGGTGGAATTGAAAGAACTTGGTAACCATTTCAGGTGGAGGTGAAGGAAAGAGAAGACTGAGTGACTAAGGACAATAATAATGATCAATATTTAAGCTGCTTCTCTGTGCCAACTGTTTCCAAAGTGCTTTGTGTACATCATCTAGTTCTCAAAATACCCCTTTTGGTAGATGAGAGCATTAGGCCCAAAGTAGTCAAGGAATTGTGCAAAGTCATACATGTAAGTGGTGCTAGACTTTGAACTCAGACACAGCTTCTAGAGACCACATCCTAACCTCCATGTTTTGATGTCAGGTTTCGGGGGAGTTGGGGAACTTGTTTCCTTGGCAAAGGAATTCAGCAGCTCAGCGAGGACACCCGATTCCCTAATTCACCCTTTCCCCTTTCCTGGTTTATGTGAAAAGGTGGTCATTGTGGAAGGCTCTGCCTGCTGCCCTTCAGCAGTTCTTCCTGAGTGCCTTTCACTCCTGTGGTGGGAAGATAGTCCCGGTAAACTAGAACCAAAGGTTGCAACCAATGTGCAAACCTGGCCATCCTCAGGCTCTGTGGGGCCTGTAAATGTGTTTAGTCCATATAGAAGCTTGTTTGTTTTTTTACTTGAGCCAACATTTAGAAATTTTTAGAGAGCTTCATATAAAAGCCCTAAGTCCTGACGCCCCAGAAAGAATGAGAAGATCTGGTGACACTGGGCCCACATTCCCACAAGGAAATCCTGGACTCGAGCTGCCCCCTGTAGACTGCATATGCCCTGTGCTCTCACCACTCACATCACTGGGCTCTGCCCTCCCCCTCTGCCTGACCCACTCACTCACTCTCACCTATCTGCCTGATTCCTGGAGAAGGCCGAGTTAGGGATTCCTTATCTAGAATGGCCTACTACAGAGTTTTCCCTTTTATTTGGAGACTTGAGCCAATAAGATAACTATAGGGTCAGCATCCTTTGGACCTAACGCCTTCCCACTCCATAGACTTTTTTTCCTCAGGCAGCGCTTGACTCCACGGAATAAAACATGAAGGGAGTGTTATCATCAAGTCTTACCATTTATTTCTTTATGGGGTTTAAACAAGAGCAGAGAGGCCTCTGCCCTACAATGCAACAAAACAGAAAGCAGTACACACAGAGAGACTCTCACCAAAACACAGAGGCAGGGGAAGGGGAAAAACTGAATCATAGCGAGGTGAGGGAGGAAGGGACAGGGGACTACTAGGAATCCAGCTTGGAGACTCAGTCATAGGAACTAGTGCAAGAAAGTTCTACTCATGAAGCACAGTGTAGAAAATGGTGTAAGAAAGCTGCCCAACTCTGCTGCCTGTGGCGGAAGGCAGGGCAGATTGAGGGGTGCTGGGAGATCTGGGTGGTGGGGTGAATAGGGACAGTCAAATGACTTCGAGGTGGAGTGAGGTGCCCCTTTCCCCTGCCACTGGGCAATGCCCTGGGCTGGTCTGAGCCAGGGGTCTGCTGGGCACTTGGTGAGGGGGAAGAGAGGATGGGAGTCTCCAAGGGTCCATTCCCTGGGGCCCCAAGGTCCCCCTTTACTTCCCAGTCCCTTTTCCCCTCCTGAGGATGCAGGAGTTAGAAGGCAGTACCTAGGGTCTCTCATGTCTACAAAAGCATCTCTGGAAAGGAGTGAGCACCTCTTTCCTTTCCCAGCTGAAAGGAGCACTCTAGGCATGGGGTATGTGACTAGGCCCGAAGTGCTGAGGGCCAAACAGTAGGGTTACGTGGGCAGGGCACATGGGTGCGGGGGGGGGAGGGGACACGCTGTGAGAAATGAGATAACTGGAAGGAAAGGACTTCCCAGTCTCAGGAAGTCTAATTAGGACCCAGCTGAGGCCCTTGAATGATTCCCTTTCTACAAAGGAAGTCTCTCATTTATCTCCCAGCCAACTAATTTCAGCTGTCCCCTCTCCTGCCCCTTCTGGGTTTCATCTAATGTGGCTCCAGGCCCACCCCACCCCCTTAACTCACTGGCATCACATCCTAGGATGGCCCTTCCAGCATCAAACGCCCCTTTGCTTGTTCCAAGGACATAGTCCTGGCTCCCTGTCTTGTCTGCTCCTTTTGGCTTTGAGATGTTCCAGCCAATGTGGCTTCCTGCTCCCAGGAAATCAGCACAAGGCTAATGTCCCCCAAAGGGCTCTCAATGACTCTTCTCTCATTCAACCCTCTAGCTTGACTAAATAGTTCAAATCTCTTCATTCAGCAGGTCCTCTTGCCAGTTTCTGGACATTCTCCAGCAAGGGACATGGGTGGCTGGATCAGGGGATCCAGCACAGGGTGAGGAGGCATCTGGTTGTTCCACAATGGGGATAGCAACCCATGGGGTCAGGGATGGGAAGGGACAAGATACTCTTTGGTAGGCTGGGGATGGGCCCAGGGTGGGGATGGGGAAGGCTCATCTCTGGAAAACCCTGGGGCAATGCCACCAGATTCTCCTTCATGGAGGCCTGGGCTAGGATGAGATGGGGGAGTTTGGGGACCCAGGCCAGGCCTGACCCACTTGGGCTTAAGTCCCTCCTCTCCACGGAGATCAGAAATGGAAATGTTTTTGGCCCCAAGGCCAAGATCTCCAGGGCAAGAGCGGCCCTTGGGAGTATGTGCACCTTCTGGAAGATATGGCCCTTCAGACAGCAGCAGTCTGACCATGTGCCTGCACCCTTCTGTTCTGAGGCCCAACAACCCAGTCCCTGTGTACTTTCCCCCAAGGGCTCCTTATGCAACCCTTTCTGATCTGAGGTGCTAACCTGGAGCCAGCCTCAACACCGATCATCCACCTCCCCAAAACCAGGTGGCCAGAGCCCATGTAGCCATCTCTGTAAGTCCTCTGTCCATAACTGTCCTCTCCCTTTTTCCTGTATCGACTCTCCCTTGCCACTCACTCTGTACCCCATTGCTAGGGTGGTAGACCACAGTTTAACTGGGGTCCCTGACCTAGTTGTGACTGTGTGCTCCTCATCTCCCAATCCGGCTTTTCCCTGTGGTGGCCCTACCCACACGTGGGGCCAGGTGTGCTGGAGGATGGCCACTGCACCATCTGCCATTGCCTGTAGGGGTATGGGCAGGAGGGAATTAAGGATCTTGGCAACAGAAGGAATGAGTGGGGAAAGAGTTTCTCCCCTCTGCTGCCCCCCAACAATCCCTGCAGGGCCAAGGCTTGGTGAGCAGCTTCCTTCCCTGGGGTCAGGGCTACCAGCAGGGGTGGCATTTCCATCCCCGACTCCCCCACTTTTCTTTGCTAAGCCCCATCAATAGGGGCCTGGGAGGGGGCACCTGCTGCTCCTGCCTTTTACTCCTGGATGAGTTTTGCAGCTCCCTGGGGCCTTCTGGCACTTCTGTTGGAGCTGCTTTTGGGTTGGGGGTAGGTTGGGGACGATATGTGGTCCCCCATTTCCCCCGCCCCCACCAGGTCCTTTATCTCCCACGGGAGGAACCCCCCTCTCCCGGGAGGAGTTAGAGCTGATGTCAGTGTGTGGTGGACGTCTGTCCTCCCTCCCTTCTATCACTCTTCCCGATTCAGGCCCTCATCTAGGGCAGGCAGTGCTTCCAGCCCCAGTCCCCCACCACCCTGGTTGCTGGAGAAGGACACCATGGTATGGAGGAGCATGAGAACAAGGACATAGAGCCGGATCCTGCTGGGGCTGAGGCGGGTGCCCCCGGAGACCGGCAGCAGGGCAGGCTTGTGGTTGATGCGGCCTGGAGGGTCATGGAGGGGGTGGTAGTGGCGGTACTGTTGGTGGTAGTGGTGGAAATAGGAGTGGTGGAATTGCTGGTAGTGGGTTTTGGGAGCCTCAGACTCCTTGAACTTCTTCTTCTCCGAGTCACAGGAGACCCACTGCACATCACAGCACTTGGTTTCCGGCCGCTTTGGCGAAGTATCCAGCAACCCTGCCGATGGATAAGGAAGGTGTGGTGGGGTGCTAAGGGGGCTGAGGGCCATGCCTTTCCTAGAGAGGACATTTTCAAAGCTGGGACTGTTGTGGTGTCCCTGCCCAAGACTCCTTTCCTTCTGCCACTTATCACTTTACCTTTCTGGCCATAATTCTCCTAGGGACCCCATCTTGTTTCCATGGGATGACTCTCTGACCAGGTATATTCTCGGCAGAGATGGCCACTCCGCTCTCTGCCCCATTCCACTTGGCCTTGTCCCAACCTGGGGGCCTCACTGCCCGCTCCTCTAGCCACTAACCTTCTCTTAGCCTGACTTCCCTGTTCTCCTCTCTGCTATCACACCAGTACCTGGTGACTGGGCCCCAGCCTCCTCCCTCTTCCCTAGTGTCCTGCCTTTACCTGTACAGATAAAGCCAGGGAGCCCTCCGTACACCATTTCCTCATTGTCAGGGAGTATAAAGGGGCACCGGGTCTGCACTTCCAGGCAGTATTGCTTGCAGGGCACCCAGCGCTGGCATTCCTGCTGGGTCACGCTGAAGTATTCTGAACACAGCCAAGCCTTGTAGACTGCCTGCAGAGAGAGTAAAGAGCATTAGGCAAGTGCCAGCCCCTTCCCACCTCAAAGGAAAGGGGTGAGGAAAGGTATACTTTTACTCTATGGGAATGTATGTGGTGTCACTAACCCAGTCCCGGGATCCAGAGGGTGGAGAAGAAGAGGGTTTGGGTCAAGACAATTACATCCTACTCCAAGATCTCCCATCTCATAACCAAGTCTCCCAGTCTGCAATCATCCAAAACAGAATTTGCTCATTGGTAAAATCACAAAATTATTCCTATGTCAGAGCTGGAAGTATCCTTACCAATCATCCTGTCCAACCCTACCATTTTACATTTGGCCCAAAGAGGTGTCCTGATTTGTCTGAGGTCATATATAATGGAGTAAATTTCATTTCTATTCAATTCAGCAAATATTCTTTGGCTGATGGTGCTAAGTTTCTAAATAAGAGAGAGAATAATCCTTTCTTTATCTCATTAGGGTGTTGTGTGGACCAAATAATATGACACATACATGTATGAAAATATTTTGTAAGCTCTAAAGCACACTACAAATGTGAGGGGTTATTTTTAATAAAAACAGGAATCTGCCTGACCGAGGCACCATATGTGCCTTCAAGCTCTACTTAATCCATGCTCTGTCCTGTTGGCTTCAGCCCTCATGTGGTGCAGACACCATGTTTCATGTGGAAACTTTACTTTGCAGTTTTACTTCATGGATATATTTCCTGTCCCTCATCTAGCCCACTCCTATCAGGTACTGGGTCCTAGCTAAGAAAGGTTCCCTGCTCTATACTCTTTGGCTATCAGCAAGCCTAGAGTTTCTCAACAGCAACACTACTGACATTTTAGATCGGAACATTTTGGGTAGTGGGGACTGTTCTATACATTTTAGAATATTGAGCAGCATCGCTGGCCTCTGCCCAGTAGTGACCAGTTGCATCCTCCCCTACCATGCAATTGTGACAATCAAAAAATGTCTCCAGCCATTACCAAATGTCTCCTAGTGGGTAAGATCATCTCATGCTGAGGACCACTGATCTAGCTCCTTGCTACTGAAAGTGTGGACTTGGACCAGCAGTATCACCATCACCTAGAAGTTTGTGAGAAGTGCAGGATTCCAGGCCCAGCCACAGACCCACATTAGCACCTACATTTTAACAGGACTCCCAGGCAACTCTCACACACAAGGTTAGAGCCCTGCCCACATCCAGTCCTCATATCTTCAAGGGCAGCTTCTCACAATTGTTCTCATAGCAATGGTTCTCAGACTTCAGTGTGCCTCAGAATCCCCTGGGGACACTTGTTAAATATGCAGATGACCTCCAGTTCAGCTTCAAGAGGACTGAGGTGGGCTCAGGTGTCTGCATTTGGAGCAAGGGTTCAGGTCATTCTGCAGTCAAAGGCCTTCCAACCACACTCTGAGCAACATGATCAGAGCTTCTTACCCTGGCTTTAAACATTTACATGAGAATACAAATAACTTCACTGTAAACATAGACTTTGGCAATGTAATGCCACAGTTATCTTTTCAAAAGCCATCAACCAAGGTGGGAGGTGAAAGGTAGTAGTGACTTGTGATGCAAATCAACCACCTGAGGACCAAAGCACTTCTTGGGACTTTGATTTCTCACTGGCATCAGAAATTTAACATGCTTTGAATCTTAAAATGAAGTTCTCATTTTCTTTTATTCCAAACCTGCTCTCACCCCCCAAGTCTTGGGCATTTCAGATAAGTGCCATGACTATCCACCCAGGGGTTTGAGCCAGAAACCTAGGTGTAAGCCTTTGTTCCTCTTTCCCTGCATCCCCCCCTGCCCCCACCCACTGTATATTCATGAGGCATATGCCAATTCTCATTCCACTTCATGCTTTGTGCAGGCCACTGTCATTTGTCAGCTGGATGACAGTCTTCTATCTGGCCTTCCAGCCTCCACTCTTTCCAATCCACTATTCACACAGGAGTAAGAGTGATCTCAAAATGCCATCAAATCATGTTAATCCCTTGCTTCAAACTCTTTTTTTTTTAAATTCATTTTTATTGTTAGACTTATTGGGGTGACATCTGTTAGCAAGAATTACATAGGTTTCAGGCATACAGTTCTACAGTGCATTGTCAACTTGTTGTATAATAAGTTCACCACTCTTTAAAGCATTTCAAATAGAACCACAACTTCTGAGCATGGACTTTAAGCCCCTGCATAAATCGGCCCTCTCTTTCTCTCCAACCTCACTTTCTACCTCTCCCTGCAAGCCCATCATGCTACACACACACAGGTTTTCTTGCTTTTCCGTGAACATGCCCACTCTCCCCATCTCAGGGCCTTGGCACGTACTGCTCTCTTGGCCTAGAATGCTCTTGCTCTTCCCTCTCTTTTGTCATGGCTAGGTCCTTCTCATCTTTCATGTCTCAGTTCAAATGTCACCTGCTGTTAGAGTGGTCTCCCTGATCGCTGTGGCTAGAAGATGTCCCTGCATCATTCTCTCTTAACTATTTCTTCATTGTAAGTATGACTTTGGCTACATTCTTGCTTTATTTTTCTATCAACCTCACTAAAATGTGAGATTCATGAAAACAGACATAGGTTTATTTTATTGACCATTGTGTACTGAGCATAATATATGTAAAAAAAAAAAAAAGTCTGTTGATTGAATGAACATGACAAGTAAATGAGGATATGTATCTACTCTCAGATAAATTAAAGTTTTATGGGTAGACACATCTAATTTGAATATCTGGTATATGATCTATACTGTAGGAGAGGTAAAATTACTGGCTGTTGGAGGTAAGCAAATGGAAAAGTTGGGAAAGATTTCAGCAAGTGAATAATAGGTGAGCGAGGACTCACAGTAGGATTTTAGATGGTTGTGTAGAGATGAAAAAAAGGGCATTCCAGGCTGTGACAGCAGCATCAGCAAGGTTATGGAGGTAAGTGAATGCATGGTGTGCTTAAAGAACAGAGAAAGAGTTTGTATAAATGGAGTAGAAAGGGTACCAATCTCCTGTGGGTAGATATTTAAGTTATTTCCAAATTTTCACTACTACTAATAATACATCAGTGAATATCTTTGTATATATGTCCCTTGAATACCTATGCTACATTTTATTTGTATAAACTCATAAAAGTGCAGTTATTGGCATAAAGTGTATGTGCAAAGGAATGAGAAGGGAGTTAAAGGAGGTGAGTGAAGGTAAGTCAAAGTAAGAGGCAGGGTAAAAGAGAGCTGGGTGGGTCAGAGAGGGGGCCAGGGGATAAGAAAGAGTGGCAGTGGGGTAAGGGGGTACAAGGGAGGAGGTGGGTAAGAAGGAGAGGGTAAGTAAGAGTAGGGAGTTGGAGGCTTAAAAATGGTGATGATAATGGGAGTAGGAAAAACAGGGATGGGGAGAAAGAGCAGGGGAATAAGAGATGGGGAGTGTAAGGAAAGTAAAGAGGTGCAGGAAGGGTGAAAGAAAATGAAGGGTAAGAAAGAGCAGGGGATAAGATGGTGGGGGTAACAGGTGACTGTGAAGATTGGGAGTAAGATGAAGGTAAGAGTGAGCAGGGGGAGAAAGGTGGGTGAGGGAGATGGAAATATAAGAAAGCAGGGGTAAGAAAGAGGGATAAGAGATCAGAAGGAAGGCATGAGAAATAAAAGTAAGGCAGGAAAGAAATGGAAATCCTTATATCTAACGCCCTCAGTACCTCAGAAACCCCTGCCATCTTTTGGACTCCAGAGTATCAAGATGAGGATCTGGACACAGATTCTATCACAATCTCTGCATCCTGGATCCAGAGTCAACCTCAAACCTTAACCCAAATTGTGTGAAATTACCCTTTCTTCCACCAGTGGGGTTCAGAGGCCCTTATGGGATTCTCCCTGGCTTTTCCAGTTTAATATTTCTGGTCCTAGGTGAGGAGGTCATTGGAGTTCCAGACATCCTCCCAGGCAACTGCAGTTAGCCTAATAACTGGCTGTGATGGCCTGGTACTCAACTCATCTACTCTGTGAGCAAGGGAGGGAGTCCAGAGAAGAGAGGGAGGTGGGCTGGGGAGAGGGGTAGCTTGACAGCAGGAGTGTGGCCTTCCTCCTTAATTAGAAGACCCTCCCTCAAGCCTGACAAACCCCACAAACCCCAGCCAGAGTCACCATGGCAACAAGTGGGTGAGCAGATTGCCTGAGGAGGACACCAGGCCTGTGGGTGGCAAGGAAGAAACAGGCAAGAAGCTAATAAGGGGAATGGAGGAAGAACAGGCTGAGAGGTAATCCAATTCCTTGGCCCCACAGCCAGCCAGTTGTGGCCATTGCTGGCTCCTGTGCTTCAGAGGTGTGGCCTGGGGTCCTTCTCAGGTGAAAAGTCTGACTCTCAGTGCTTCCACCTGGGCGGCAAGCCTACCTCAGTCTCCACAGCCCTCTTCCCTAGATGGGCCTAAGTAGCTTGCCCTGTCTCATCAGCATTAGGACTGAGCCAGAGGGTTAGGAGCACTATGGGGAGGGCTGGGGCATTCGGGGAGAAAATTTCCAGGCAACAGTCAGCTGGGAGACCCACTGAGCCAAGAATCAGGGCCAGAAGGTTGGTAATCTTTTGCTCTAGTTTATCAACCCTGGCTGCATACTAGAATCACTCAAGAGTTTTTAAAAAATCTTCTGCTTGGCCCACATTACACTCCAGACCAACTAAGACAGAACACTTCTGAGTGGGGCCCACATATCTGCAGTTTTTCAAAACACCTCAGGTAACTTGAATATGCAAGAAACTTATCAACTTTGTCCCACGTCATTTTATAGATGAGGAAACTGAAACCTAGAAAAGGGGGGAAGCCTTGTCTCTAGTCACATAAAATAGTGGCAGAGGGAGAAACTTGAAACCTGGTTTCTCAACTCCAACTCCAGAGTTCTTTCTGCTTCACAATCTTACCAGTGACTTTAAAGTCCAAAATCAGGGAGCAGGACACAAGGGCGTGGGTAGGAGGAGAGAGCTGAGAACCAGGCCTGCTCTGGGCTTTCAGGATTTTCAAACTCCAGCCCTAGCAGAAACGCTTCTTCATCATGCCCTGTTCTCTGAGCTTAACAATCCTAGACACTCAAGGTAGCAGGAGAGGATAGGTGGGCTTGGAAGCCTTGCCCTGGTAGTACCTTCCTTTCCCTATAGAACCCCTTTTCACAACTCAGTCAGGCTACCGCTAAGCTCAATCAAGTTCTGTCTGCTACAGTCAAGTTGCTATGGGAACTGGGAGGGGAAGGAAGCAGGGAATAACTAGAGGGAACACCAATTAACCCAAAAAGGAAGCTGGGAAGCCTGTCCCACCCATCCTCCCAGCTGGGCGGCTAAGCCACTCTTGAAATGGGAGCAGACAAGATAAGGGGGATCCCCACCCCTTCTGGGCTCTGCAGCTGCCAGTTTAGAGAGAAATGGGAGGATCTAGAGAGCCTTAACTTTACTGCTCCCTGGCTTGAAGCCCTGGCCAGGACATTCTCATCCCTATGCTCCTCAGGAAAGAAGCACCTGACTTGTGGCCCCAGGGTACTGCATGAATGCACCCAATTGCATGCATACATACAGCCCAAAGCCAAGACTCGGGGCCAGAGGGTTAAGAAAGAGGAGGCCATCCTAGACTCATTCATTTGGGGCTGGAAAACTGAAACTCCTGAGAGCTTCAGTTCTTGCCAACCAGGAAGTTGGCAATTTCCTTCTTGGATTTTAAGTGGCTACCCTCCTTAGGTCCTGCTTCCCCATCCAAATCGCCCCTGAAGATCTTCTCTTCATGGCTGATCTTTTCCTTGATGTACCCTTGGGACCCTCAGCCAAGAGTTGCAGGTGCAAACCTGTGCAAGCACAGCAGCAATCTGGGCTGGGCTTGGGAATGAAACCCACTGTCTAGAGTACACCAGTAACCACCCACCCCCCACCCCAGATTTTACCTGGAAGGAAACTGAGGCCCAGGAAAGTCAGAGGCATGCCAGAAATCAAGCAAAAATTCAGAGTCAGAAGGGAGGTACTACGATGACTAATCTGATGCCTCTTTGCAGTGTGTCCAACAGCACACCTAGAACTGTGTGAGGGACCTCCTCGGGCAGGGTCTGAAAAAAGCCACGTGCCCCTCTTCCTGATTCTGGGGTTATAGAGAATTGGATCAGAACAGGGTAAGCTCAAAGTCAGTTTCTCCACCCCAGGGGCAGGAGGTCATGGGCATGACGGTGCTCACAGCTGTACCTCCTGGGGGCTGGCACAGTCAGATTGGGATTAGAGGCATTACAGGGCAAATCCAGGTGGATGATATAGCTTTACTTAAGTGGCTGTAAAAATAAGCAACAGCTTTCCTGCATCTCAGAATGAGTAGTCATGAGTCAAAGTGGCCTGGCCTGGCCTGGCTTGGAGGAAAGGTGGGGGAGATGGGGGGAGAGGTGGGTGAGAACCTAGAGCCAGTGCACTTCCAGAGGCCCTTGTGCCTTCAAACCTCTTATGCCATCTGCTCAAAGGCCACTGGCTGGGTGGCCTGGCCAGGCTCAGCTTGGGTAGTGGAGAAGCAGTGTCTCTAGTGCAGAAGCAGGTCTTAAGGAGCCTAGCTAACCCATATCCATCAGGTGAACAGAGGAGACAAGTTCATGACCACACTGGAATGAAAGGGACTGTGACAGGAGCCACTCTACTTTCCTATCTGCTGTTGGAATTTCCACTCCAATATCACTATCAAGCATTATCCAGCTACTGCTTGTAAACCTGTTGTCACAGGGCACTCTCTCTTAGGGCAGTCCATATCTTCAGACATCTCTAGCAATTAAAGTTCTTTAGAGCTGAGATAAGGCCTTTTTGTGGCTTTACGCAAGGCTCTTATTAGGTCCTCTGGAGCCATGCAGAAGAGTCGACTTCCTGTCCCCCATGCCAGTCCTGCAGGTACAGCAGACTCTCCATTAACTAGAACTCAAGCAACCAGCACTCTCAAGCAACTGGCTTGAGATTTTGCTGGTTGCTTAAGTTCCGGTAACAGAGAGTCTACTTACACTTATCTGGCATTTGCCAATCCCCATTGGTGCTGGTTAACTGAAAGTTTACTGTATTTGTAAATTTCCCTGAATCAGATCTTCCCATTCATGTGTCCATTGGATGACCACTTTCTGAACATTGTCTGAGTGCCTGCCACTATGCTAGGGAGCTACAGATCACTAAGGTAAGACAACACTGCTGTTTTCAAGGAGCTGGACAGATAACCATGTGAATCAATCATTATATGTCATGGTGATAAGGAGAATGTCGTGTCCATATATGCTCTGGATGCTGAGGATGAGCTGGGCTTCATCCTACAGGCAATGGAGAACCTTTGATGAGTTTTAAATACTTGCTTTTTAAAACACAGCTTATCATTTCTGTGACTAACTTTTCAGACATGTCTGAAAGTGTGTGCGATGTAGTGTAGGGATCAAGACTGGAGATAGGGAGACCAGCTAGGAGATTATTGCAGCACTCTGAGTGAGAGATGATGGGGACTTCAATGAAGGCAATAGTAGCAGAACTAAAAAATGGAGAGAATGGGGGTGGATGTGAGAAGAAATGTCATGGAGGTAGAATCGACAGCATAATTTAAGGATGTGGGGAATGAGGGATAAGAAGGCATCCAGGATGACAAACAGGTTTCTGGCTCAGGTGACATGACGAATAGTAGTTTCATTCATTAAGGAAAGGAAACTGGGAAGAGTAGATTTAGCAGTGAAGAAGATGAATTCAGTGTTTTGCCATGTTGACTTTGAAGTCAATGTGGGTCAGTTAGGTAGAAATGTCAAGGAGGCAGTTAGACATAAAGGTCTGAGCTCAGAAGGAGGATCTAGAATAGACATCAAGGTTTGGGAAATCAGCAAGAGTTAAGGGGTTAATCATTAGGAACATACTAGGACTATACTTTCCCACACTGTTACAAGTTTGGCATGGATAATGAAATGAGAGTTGAAGTGTCATGGATCACCCTTGGGAAGAAGCTTTAAGAGCTGGTGTGTGATTTGCCACATTCTCTTCTCTTTGCTGCTGACTGTGGAAGCAGTGTTGAAATGAACTCTCTTGTAGCCTGGGTCTCTGGGTGATTATCATGAGCAGATGATCTCTGCTGACCTGCTTTAGATATATACTGTGAGCAAGAAATAACTGTTGGGTTAAGCCTCTGATATTTGGGAGTCGTTTTTTACCACAGCATAACCTAGCTCACCCTGACTGATAAGGCTATAGTGGAAGCCAAGGAAGTGAATAATATTGCCTAGGGAGACTGAGCACAAAAACAGAAAAAGGAACAACAGTGGATTCCTGGAAAACACATTTAAGATGCAGATGGAGGAGTGGCTTAAGAGATTGGAAGAGCAACAGAAGAAAGTATCATTCTATAAATTAGGGAAGGAGAAAGTTTAAAAGGATATGGCATGGTCAGCAGCTACGGACTTAAGGCAGGAACATGTTGGCAGCCTCACCATGGTGACAGCACTTTAAGTGGAGCAGTGGGGGGAGAAATCAGACTATAGTCAATTGAAAAGGGAATGTGAGGGAAGAACAAAATGGAGATAGCTAGGTGTAGATGACCCTTCCAAGAAGACAGAGATGCCCAGTTTTTTTCAACTATTTCATGGAATGTGGTTTCCACTTGTCTCTTCTGTACTGGTTGTTCCTATTCAGATGAGTTCCTGTTTTTCTGTGTTCTTTGCAACTGAACATAGTCCCCCGATAGAGTTTATCAACACAGAGTAAAGTAGAAATATCAGCCCTCCTGTTCTGGAAGCTCTACTTCTGTTAATGCGGCTTAAGACCACATCTGCTTTCTGGGGTACTGTGCTGTATTCTAGTCCTCAGTGTAAATGGAGAGAACAAGGCTGGCCTGCAGTGTGGGAATTAAACACAGCCTAGATCAAAGTCCCTGCAAGGAGACTAAGCCTCCTGGTGAGCCATCTGTATAAATTAAACATCCTTGAGATCCTGGGTTCCCTGAGGACAGGGATTGTATCTCATTTATCGGTGTATTGCCCTCTGGGTTTCACATGGAACTGGGTATAGAGATGCTTGCTAAGTACTTGAAATCCAAGTACTTGAAAACCAAGCATCAGCAAGTGGAGAGCTCCAACAAAAAGGTGCAAGTAATGGGCTGTTTAATGTGTTTGCATGGATTTTACAGCACTGATGGAGAAATTGGGGATGCACTCACAGTCATAGAAAACTTAGAAAACAAGAAAAAAGAGGCAATTATTAACTCCAGGAAAACAAGTCGACCGAAGAAGGAAATGTTATAATCCTAATGATGTAAACATGGAATACTGTTAAAAGCAGAATTTGTGACATGCAGATAATGGATGATGGTAGGCTGACCTGACATACCATTTTAAATAGGACAGAAAACAACAGTACTGTCCCATTTCAAATGGTACTACGTATGGTCAGCCTAGCCTAACTGGGCTAAATTCAAGGAGTCAGTAGGCTGACCATATGTACTGTTTGAAACAGGACAGTACTGTTGTTTTCTGTCCCATTTAAAATGGGATGTCTGGCCGGCCTAATGATGAGAGAAGGGGAAACAGCATGTACATATGGTGCAGCTGGTAGTGAGAGGACTAAATCCTCCTCTGATAAAAGAAAAAGTCAACAGATATTTAAAACAGAAAAAAATTAAAAAATAGCAGTATTGACATGCCATTTAGAGATGTGAAGGTAAATATCAGAAGAAAGAGCTAAGAGATTTGCAAGTATTTACCTCTGAAGAGTGAGGAGCAGAGGGCTTTGTTTTAATTATAAGCATTGAGATCTATATTTATTATTTAAAAGACAGGTACAAGCTACAAGTATATATATCTCACATATATTAGCATATATATTCTAACAGGGATATATATATAGGATATATGCATGTGTATATGTGTATCTACCTGTGTGTGTATACACACCCACACATACATATACAGATATTTAAAACAGAAAAGTAAAGAAATGGCAGTATTGGCATACCATCAGAAATCTGAAGATAAATATCAGAAGAAAAAGCTAAGAGAGTTTCAAGTGTTTAACTCTGAAGCATGAATACAGTATATGTAGCTTATATATATATATATCTTTTAACATTCTGAAAATGTTACTTTAATATAATAAAATAAAGTAAAAATATAAACTGATCTACAGCCATGAGCCTCAAAAACAACAAAACAAAATCCTCAAGACTTGACCTCACCAACCTTGCCAGATGCAGCCCCCCCCAAGCCCCCAAGCCCCCAAGCCCCAGGTCCTGCACTGCCCAATCCTGGATCACTTTCTGGGCCATGGGCTTGGGCCAAGTAAGCTTAACAGGCCAAGGAAATGAATAAGTGGTCCCATAGCCGAAGAGAGGAACTAATATGAGAGGAGGGGAGCTTCAGGAACTTCTGTGTCCAATGGCTGTACAGGCCACCACGAGAATGACATTGACAACCATAGCTTCCTTCAAGATGTACACAAATATGTGTGGCATAAAATCTCACTGCTCTCTCCTAGGCATGCCTGTCTGCCACACACTGTTAGTGCTGGGCCCAAGCCCTGGAAGTAATCTAGTCTTCTGCAGGGATCCACATGAAACCACTTCCTACCCCTGCCTTACCCTCTTCCCCAAATGCAGTACCGTGCAAGACAGAAGAGAGGCTGGGGGGAACAGAGACCTGAAATAAGTAGTGGTCAGCTGTGCTTGGTCTCTGGGGATGAGGTAAATCAAAGTGTTGGCCCATGTAGGCACATCTTTGTGCCCTCACTCACCAGAATCTCTCCAAGTGTCTTCTAGAAGCTAACCTCCCACTTGCACATCAGACACTTCACCTCCTGCTCCCAAATAACCTTTCCCTTCTCCTAAGCAGTGTACTGAGAATGCTGTCAATCTCAACTGGGTAATAAGCAGTCATTTGGATTAAACACATCTAATTAAGGTGAGAATAATAATACCTACCATTTATTAAGTGCATAATATACACTAGGCTCTGTTCTAAGCAACTGAAATTCATTAACTCATTGAATCCTTACAACCACCCCGAGATTGATACATACGAGGTCTGTCTGGAAAAAATCCAGTCATTGTCAATATAACAAGAACAGTTTATGTGACATCGATGTGACCTGGCAGCCACGGAGAGTGGACTGGAATGCCCATGTGTGAACAATGACGACTTCACTGTACCAGTCAGTGGGGGTGCTAGATGCCATTGAGCGAAAAATGTGTACTGGGTAGCTGTCACATTTAAAATGACTGAGTAGAGCGACGAATCTGCATCAAATTTTGCATTAAGCTTAAACATTCCTTGGTGGAAACTATTCGGATGATTCATACGGCTTTCAGGGATGATGCAATGAGTGCCGTGCAAATAAAAGTGTGGCCCAAAGACTTCAAAGATGGTCAAGAACCTGTTGAAAGTGATCCATGTTCTGGAAGACCTGCGGCAAGCAGAACACCTGAGAATGTGGAATGTGCATGGGCTCAATCAACAAAAATCGGCAATTGAAGGGGACTGAGATGTCATTGTCTTATGTACAATATTTCTTGTATCTTGTATCTTTTTCAATAAATGTCTCTATTTTTTATATTGCATGGCTGGATACTTTCCAGACAGAACTCATATTTACAGGTGAGGACAGGAAGGACAAGAGAGTTTAAATAACTTGCACAAGGCCATACAGCCAATAAGAATAATGGTGGCTACCATTTGTTGAGCACTTTCGATCTCACAAGCACTGTGATCTTAAGAGATTAGCACATTGTATGCCATTTAAGCCTCACAATGACACTATTTCTTAGTTTTGAATATGAAGAAAGTGAGGTTCCAAGAGAGATGAAAGAATATATTCACGATCCCAACCATTACTTTATGGAGAAGACAGGTGTTAAACTGGAATTTGAAGCCAAGTTTACCTGGACTTCCACAGCCAAGCTTTTATGTTCCATATTCCTCCTCAGATAGTTTCCCCATTTCACTATCACCCTGGAAGTAATAAACTTGTTACTAAAACAAACCTTTCAAATGGAATTTTAGGTCAATTTGTAGAGGAATTTCTAGGACTGGAAAGAAGAGTGATTTTCTAAACTCAGTGTCTTCAGCCCATTCTCTGTATGAGTAAGGTTTTCTTGGTAAGAGTGTGTGTGGGATAAGAACATTTGGGTACTAGGGGCTACAAATGACCATTTTCATTTTCCCATCAAAACACTCTCTTCCTTCTTTCCTCTAAACACACACACACACACACACACACACACACACACACACACACCTGAGAGATAGAGATGTTGAAAAGAGGCAACTGCTGCTTTGTTTCCTCCAAAGTCACCAACTTCCTATTCATAGGCTGACCAAACTTATACTGTTTTAAATGGGATAGAAAATGACAGTCCTGTCCCATTTCAAATGGTACATATGGTCAGCCTACCTACTCAGAGCCCTGGGCTCACTATTCCTGCTGTGATCTTTGGCAGCTGGTAAAGGGAGAGCAGTGCTTTCCTTGTCAGGTTTTCTTGTCCTCAGACATGTGTTCTCCTCTCCCAGGTCCTATCATTTAGGGACTTCTGGAACTTCCCTGACCTGGCAGACTCCAATGCCAGAATCCATGCCTTGACAAAAGTCTCAAGGCAGCTGCATACTCTACCTAATTGCTCCTCTCCCCAGTTTGCTCCATAAATGCTGTTCATTGCAAATCCTTTGCTCCAGTCAGACAAAGAGTTAGCCAGGGCTGGGTTCAGATTCTGGCCCTGCCACTAACTAGATGTGTATTCTTGGACAAGTCACCTATAAGGAGACAGGGACTCAGCAACTAATTTGCTGTGTGACTGTAAGCAAAGTACCTTTTCTCTCTGGGCCTGAATTTGGATCCATGGAGATGGTCCCTGGAGAGGCAGCATGTATAGGGCAAAGACAGGGTCAAACATCTTTAAACAAAAACAGCCCTGTGGGCAAATCCTGTGTTTGCTCTTACCAGTTATGAAACTACAAGCAAATTACTTAAATTCCCTGATCTACATTTTCCTCATCTGCAAAATGGAGGTAATAAAAGCATCTATCCTAACCTTTCTGCAAATTATATCTGTAAAGCAACTAGCACAAAGTTTTGCCTATACAGTATAATCACACTAACACATGTTGGGTACCGCCATTGCCTTCTGGATTCAAATCCAAGCTCCAACTCTTACTAGATGGATGACCTTGAGCTAGTTACTTAACCTCTCTGAGCCTGTCTTCTATGTCAAATGGAGATAAATATATATGCACTTCATAAGGCTGATGTAAGAATTAAGTGAGACAAAGTATATAAAAAGTGGCTGGGATAGTTCCATTTCCCCTCATTCCTTCCTTTCAGCTCTAAGACTCAAATAATAAATGAATACAAAACAAAACAAAAAACAAAAAACCTGCCACAAATGTGATCAGAAAAGGTCAAAACCATTAATACATATAAAAGGGTACATACGATCAATAAGAAAAGCACAAGACATGAACAGACAATTCACAAAACAGGCAATACAAATGGTCTATAAACAAGAAAAGCAAACGTTTGACCTAAGGAATGCAAATTAAAAGCCAATGCTATGTATAACCCTTCCAACTCCCAATTAGTAAACCTTCAAAAATATGATACCCAATACTGGAAAAGACTGGTAAATTAGTTCCACATTTTTGGCGAGGGTATAAACTAGAATAATCCTTTTGGAAATAAATTTAGTAAGAAAGAAATTTGCATGTCAAAAGCCTTAAAAAGGTTAATACTCTGATTCTGTTAAACTAGTCCCAAATGTTCATCCTGCACAATTAATGTTTATGCTCTCATTTGTATGCAAAACAAAGGAAAGAAAAAGGCATTTTCTGTGCCAATGTTTCTGTAAGCTCTGAGAGGGGGCGGAAGGACACTCACAAATTGTAATATCAGTGACCTCAGAGCAGTGGGACTGTGAGGGGTGGGAAAGGGAGGATTATTAATGTTTCCCTTATAAGCCTCTGTATTGTTAGATTTGGTACAATAAGCATGCATTATTTTGTGATTTAAGAAACTCAGCACAGTAGAGAAATAAAAAAAATTGAGATAGTATTTATTAAAAAAAGAATCACAGATCTGACAAAGATTTATGAACAAAGACATTCATCACAGCATTATTTATAATAGTAAAAGTTGGGAGTAAAGTGAATAACTAACAACAGAGGACTCACTAAAAACTGCACTTATAGGCATGTGATGGAATACTGTATACTTATCAACAATGACGTTTATGAATAATTACATCAACTATGTAAAAATATATAGTCACACTTATTATGATGGCTATTATAACTAAATGGAAAATAGTAAGTGTTGGTGAGGCTGTGAAGACACTGGAACCCTTGTGCACTGCTGGTGGGAATGTAAAATGGTGCAGCTGTTATGGAAACCAGTATTGCGGTCCTCAAAAACTTAAACGTATGACCCAGTAAGTCCACTTCTAGGTATATACCCAACAGTATTGAAATGAGGATTCAAATACTTGAATACCAATGTTCATGACACCATCATTCACAACACACAAGAGGTAGAAGGAAATGAAAACATACGTCCACAGAAAAACTTGTTCATGAATGTTCATGGCAGCTTTATTCATAATTGCCCCAAAGTGGAAACAACCCAACTGTCCACAGAGATGAACAGGTAAACAAAATGTGGTGTTTCCAGACAATGTAATATTATTCAACCATAAAAAGGAATGAAGCACTGACACAGGTTACAACATGGATGCACCTTGAAAACATTATGTTAAATGAAATAAGCCAAACACAAAAATATAAACAATGTATGATTCCATTTATATGAGGTACTTGGGTAGGCAAATTCATAGAAACAGAAAATAGAATAGAGGTCATCACCAAGAACTAAGGGAAGGGCAAGAAGGGGACTTGTTGCTTAATGGGTATAGAGTTTCTGTTTAGGAGAATAAAAACATTTTAGAAATGAATAGTGGTGATGATTGTACAACATTGGAAATGTACACAATGTCACTGGTTTGTACACTTAAAAGTGGTTAAAGTGATACATTTCATGTGTATTTTACTACAATAAAAAAATTAGAAAGATTATATATACCTTGCCAAGGTTCTGACACTTTAGTGAGTTGTTTGTACAGTGCTGCAGACATAGGCGCATGGGGGCAAGTTCGTGAACTTAATTGTCAGATTTTGGGTACAATGACAGCTCTGATGGCCATTCCAGAAAAAGAGTTCAAAAATTGCTTTGAAGGGTGGACGAGGCACTGGTGTCAGTGCATAGCTTCCTAAGGGGAGTACTTTGAAGGTGACTATAGTGATATTCAACAGTGAGGTATGTGGCACTTTTTCTAGGATGAGTTCATGAAATTAAATATTCGACACACACCTCTCTCTCTCTCTCTCTCTCTCTAACTCTGACACACACACACACACACACACACACACACACACACACAGAAACATATGGCTGTCCAGAAAGTATCCAGCCATGTAATATGAAAAATAGAAGCATTTATGGCTAGATTTTTTTTTCTGGACAGCATATGTGTGTGTGTATCACAAAAAGACATTATTGGGAGGAAATACACTACAACATTAAGAGTGTCTCTGGGACCTTTTTCCTGTTATACATCTATTTTCCAAAATTTCTCAAAACTCATTTTTTTGTAATTAAAAAAGGGTATTTTTAAAGATGCTGTATCTATAATAATTTTGAAGGATTAACTTGTTTGGAAGTTTCAGTTGAATTCAATACTAAGCAGGTATACTCACCTTTCATAGATCAGCCAAGTAGCCATGCTATCTACTGAAAATAAAACAAAAAGACAGGAAATAATGGTAATGACTGCAACTGGCACAAGTTCCTCTTGAGGCAGAACGTGCGGAGTTGGCTCTTCCTTCTATCCCCAAGAGAACCCTAGCCACCTCAGGCCAGGTGTCCAAAGCCCAGGCCAGGCCTAGACAGCTTGGGGGCGACAAGTACTCATTGTTTCCACTTTCAGCTCTCCCAACAGGTGCTAGGCGGGGCTCAGGCCTGCACTAGGCCAGCCTAGCGGACCTTCTCTCCTCCTGTCCCAGGTGATTCTTCTAGCAGGTTGAGGCTGAGAATACAACAGACAACTTTTCTCCAGGCAAGAGGAGCCCAGCTCCTCCCATCTCATTTGCAGAGACTGCAGAAAAATGAAGGAGCAAATACCCTCTTCTTCATGCCCAGCCTCCATCACTATCCCAAGAGGATATTGGTGACTGGCACTGGGCCTCAAGATCATGAGACTAGGGTATTGAACAAAGAGGATGTTGGTGGGTCCCCACTTTGGATCTGAAACACTCTCGGAGGGGGGGCGGTGCCTACAAACTACCAATAGGCTCTGCTGGATTTGCCCTATGGTCAGTGCAGCTTTTCATCCCAGTTTCTCAGCAGCCAGCTGGACATTGCCTCAGACCATTGGAGGAGATTATTAACATTTTCTTTGTACAGGTGAGCACTGGGGAAAGAACAGACATACCTGGGTTTCTATCCCAGCCACCTTTTAGCTATGTGGTCTGGGAGGGTAATTTTTCCTCACTGAGCCTCAGTTTTTTCACTTGTAAAATAGGGATAATGATAGTACAGTAGACAATCAGTTAACTGGAACTCAAGCAACCGGCAAAACTCTCAAGCAACCAGCATAAAAAATAGAAGATTTTGTGCTGGTTGCTTGAGAGTGCTGGGTACATTGATCCAGCATCTACCAATCCACTTGGGTGCCAGTTAACTGATAGTCTACTGTACTTGCTGGCTAGAATGACTGTCAGAATAAAGTGAGTTCATGGACACATATAAACTGGCATCTACTAGGCACTCAAAAACTTGCCATTTCCTTCTTTCCCTTACCCCTTTCTTCTTTGCTGCCAGCCTGCCTACCCTTTAGATTCCAGCTCCTTTCTCCAGAAATCATTTGAGCAGGAGATTTGGCCCAGCAGCCCCTGTCACTCCATAGTAAGTCCTTCCCTTCCCAGGGCCAGCTGCAGCTCATCTGGTACCCTTGTTCTCCCTTCTAAGCACCTGCCTGGCTCAAGGTGTCAAAACTGCAGGCTTTTCTGAACCCAATCTTAATGCCCGGGGACAGAAGTCTAGTCCAGCATCTCTAGCCACCTGCACACACTCGGGTCTGCATAACCAAGGAACATGACATACCCATTCTCCAAAGAAATCCTAGGTCAGCATTGGCAAACAGCACTTTGGGATGCCCATATTTGTCTCGAGCCCTCAGAAGCTGCCCCTGGTTTTCTAAAAAACACATGCAGCTAACATATGCTTGTGGCTGAGGCATGAGCTGAGGTGGGGCAGGTATGATACCCAGTCTGCATGGGTACACAGCAGCTAAACAGTTTCAGAGGGTGGGACACAAAGGAACTGCCCCCGGGGATAAGTTTTTCTAGGGCAAACTCCCACCCTTGTGCCCAATTTGTCCTCCTCCATACCCACCCACATACATTGGAAGACTGAGTGTGCCCTTTCCCTGAGGTACCAATGCCTGGGGAGGAGACCAACGTGTACCTACCTGCCTTAGAAGCACCCACTCATGCTTGTGATGTGTCTACAGCTCCTTGACCCTCCTTTAATCTCAGCCCCACCCACTATTTTCCCTTTCCTCACCCCTACCTTGACTGTGTTCAGCAGACTTTTCCAGTCAGACCATGAGATTAGGTGGGAGGCTGCTGGTCTCCCTTCCTCCATTTAAGTCACCCCACCCCTTTCAGGAGATACCAGTGTATCCTTCTTGGAGGTTCCCGTTGCTATGGTGACTATAGTAGTCAGGCACCAGCTTGTGGGAAGGATAGGAAGTAGACATGAAGAAGACTGTGCATCTGTGTGTGAGTGTGAGTCTACATGTCTGTTTGTGTGCATACACACATGCACATGCCTACCCTGAGTGGGGAGGATAGAAAGGGGGAGGAAGAAAGGGGAGAGAAGAAGAGGTAATCAAAGGACTAAATAGGGGCAGGAGGAGGGATGGGGATAAGGGAGGTGAACTGTGAGTGGGCTATGAGGGATTTCAGGGGTGAGGGGGCATGGAATAGCCAAGGGCAAGAGATGCAGTGCCAAGAGGGTTGCAGGTAAGGACTTGGGGTAAAGGTTGGGAGGGGTATGAGGTAGAGTTGGAAGATGAGAGGAGTAGAGAGGGGTGGGAGATAGGCAAGTATCAACTGTTAGAGAGGAGCAGGGTAGGAAGTAGGGGGAGGGAAGGAGAGGAAGGGGTAGCAGTAACTGTTGGGAGGAATGGGGGTTGGAGGAGTGTAAGTGTGGGGTAAAGACTAGAGAGCAAGGTATAGGTGTGGTTTGGGAAGAGTTTAGGGTGCTCTACCAGATGGCTGGCAAGGTTGTGGGGTCATAGGTATGTGGATGGAGCGTATTGAATATGGGTAAAATTTTGGGAGGAATATGGGGGCTGGGGATGAGGGTGGGTTATGATGGGAGTCAGGTGTGGGCAGCATAAGGCCACTTTCCCAGTCCCATGTTGAGCCTTCTGTATTCTTGTCTAAGCTATAAACACTTGCTCTTCCCTGTCCCTGCCTCTTCCTTGGCAGTGAACTTCCATGGTGGCCCGGACCCAGAGGAGGCTTTGCCATGGTTCCCAGGAGGCAGCTTCTTGACTACCGCTGGATTCCAGTACCACCCCCTTCCTCTACCCCCACACAGGGACCAGGGAACCTTCTCTGCCCACAAGAACCCTGGTCAGGGAGGATGACTGTGGGGCATTGCTCCCTAACTGCAAGGTAAGGTGACAACAGGGACCACTGGTCAACTTGGGGCTCCCACCCTTGGCCCAATTCCATGAGCTCCCTGCTCTCAGCATGCTAGCCCAGGAGTCCTGCTTGGCAGGAAAGTTGTGGCAGGTGGGAGGAGAGAGGAGAGAGGAAGGCAGTGAGGCAAAAACAGCTGCCAGGCAGAGTGGAGGAAGAGCAGGACCCCAGTGATTATGGGCAGAAGGTGAGGCACTGACTCTGGCAGCCTCCCTTTTCTGTGTGTAGACATTAAGGCCCCCTTCCCAAGCCCTTCCCATCCAGTCCTGCTGTTCAGGGAGTAGGCTCTGCTCATGGCCCTAAACTCTGGGCTGAAGTAGACCTCAGAGGTCACCCAGGCCAACTCTCAGGTAATCTGGATTAGGGTTATCTCTACAGCATTTCCTCCAGGGGTCTGCCTGAATTGGGCCAGACATTTCCTGGAAACAGAAGCTCACCTCCTCTTAAGGCAGTCTGTTCCCTCTTCTGTAGAAAAAAAACTGTTAACTGAGGAGCTCTGTTGTACCAGGCCTAGGTACCATGCAGACTCATTAATAATGACCTCCCAGAGCTGAGTTCCATTCTACAAATGAGAGCAGTAAAGCTCAGAGAGGTGAAGGCCATAGCTCAAGGTCACACAGATAATAAATAAAAGAGCTGGCTTTGAACCCAGGACTTTCTAACTATGAAGTCCCCCCGTGGGGCTCAGCAGGACAATCCTCTTCTTTGGCACTACTGACAACTCTTCTGAGGTCTGAAATCAGAGATCACAGCCTCCTGAGTCTCCTCTTCTCTGGGTGAAACAGCTCCTTCCACTCTGTCCAGGGGAATTTGGGTCCCTGCTCAGTATGAGACACAGAACCAAACACACATTGTTCCAGGTGGGTTTGGGTCAGTTCAGAATAGAGCGCAACTATCACATCCTTCCTTAGCACTGACCTTCATGGATGTGGCCCTATGGCTGGTAAGAGAGCTGAGAACTGTCCCTCTCTTGCGCTTCTACTGTAGTAGTCTTACCAGATGTCCCGTTTTAAATGGGACAGAAAACAACGGTACTGTCCCGTTCCAAACGGTACATATAGTCAGCCTCACTGGGCTAAATTCGAGGTGTTAGTAGGCTGACCATACGTACCATTTGAAACAGGACAGTACCATTGTTTTCTGTCCTGTTTAAAATGGTAAGTTTGGTCAGTCTACTTCTAACCCCTCTTGCTTGGTTCAGAGCTATGAGAAAAGAGGCCAGGGTTTTGTTTTCTTCTCCACCACTCCCCTCAATCACAATGCCATGAATTTAGACAGAAGGGGCAGAGGTGGAGGAAGAGGCAATCAGAACCAGGCAGGGACAGGGCATGGTGGGGAGGTAGAGCATGGCCCTGGGGGTAGGGAGAGGCAAGAGTGGAGATGGGCATCAGCTTGCCCAAGTTAGCATCGCCCTGCTGTGCCAGAGGAAGTCCGTCACATATTAAGGAAATGCTGCAGTTGGTACTAAATTGGGAGGTGTCACAGGCAGCAGTGAGGACCGATTTGATTCATGGGGTCCTGTGTGGCCCCAAAACAGGGGCAGACATTGCAAAGAGAGAGAATATGGTTTCTGGGGCTACTCAGGAAAGATCTGTCTGAGACACTCAGGAGAGGGGCCTGGGAATGGGGTTCACCTGGCCCTGAAGCAGGTCCAGGCTTGGTTTCAAGAACTCAAGGAAGCCCCCTCATCCTGGCCTGGGGCTGTGAAATCCTACCCAAGAGAAGCTTTGAGGATCTTCAAGGGATCCCATTTGGGGTAGGGGCTGAACAGGCAGGCTTGGAGTCTGGGGACCGGCAAAGAAGGCCTGGGAAACAAGTGGAGTGACTGGGTATAGAGAGAGAGGGGGCTGCAGGAAGGAGGAGAGCACAGCTGTCTTTTCCCTTGGTGCCCATAATACAACTGGAAATGAGAGCCCTTTTGATCTAGGCCTCAGTTGAGGGAGATATCACTGGAGAGGGGTAGGAAAGATAGGAAGGAAGCTATAGAGCTGGCACTGTCCTTCTCCTGGCACAGCAGGCAGCAAGAGAGAAGGTGGAGTTCACTTGAAAGGGAGAGAGCTAGGGACAGTGAGAGAGCAAGAGTTCACTTGAGAGGGGTGGTGAAAGCGACAAGAAAAGGAGACAAAGGAGAGGATGGAGGGCCCTGGCCATTGGGGACTTGATGGGAGGCCATGGAAAAAGCGTGGGCTTAGCACCAGAACATGCACATTGGAGGCCTGATACTACTGCTTATTAGCTGAGTGACCTTAGGGCAAACTGCTTGATCTCCCTGCACCTCATCTATAAAATGGGGATAATGGTGCTGGTATCACCAGCAGGTGTCATCTCATATATGTGAGAGGGGCTGAAAGCACTAGGCATTGCATTAATGTCAGGTGTTATAGTACTATTTCAAAATACTATCAGCTACCTATACCCACTTAAATCTCACAAAAGACTCAGGATGTGGTCAGAGCAAGGGTCTTGATCCCTGTTTTACAAGTGAGAAAATGAAGGCTTAGGGATAGGCTAACCAGATGTACTATTTGAAACTGGACAGAGAACAACAGTACTTTCCCATTTCAAAGGTACATCTGGTCAGCTTACTGACACCTTGAATTTAGCCCAGTGAGACTAGGCTGACCAGATGGACCATTTGAAATGGGACAGTACCGTTGTTTTCTGTCCTGTTTAAAATGGTACGTGTGGTCAACCTACTCAGAGAAGTGAAGTGACATGCCTACAAGTGGTAGAGATGACAACACCTCCTGAATCCAGGACATCAGTGATGTTTTTCCTACACCAAACTGCTTTGTAAAAATAATCAACATGAGTGATTATTATTTAGTATGGGATGAGACCAAGCTTGAAGCCAACTATAATATGGAAAAAAACCCACAGGAAAGTTGTGGCGTGGCCTCTCATTCATCCTGGTGATTGAGGAAAAAGAAACAGTTGGGGCCACAGGGTTAAAGGGAGGGTCACAAAAGGCAGACATTCTTTATTCCTTTTTCTGGTGGGCCATGTTCTACTGTTCCCACTGAGTGTGTGTATCTGTGCTGACATTGAGGGTGTGTGTCTATATCTCTATATGACAAAGTGTGTCATTTTTCATGTAACAATGCTTCTGCCTGTGGGCCTCTGACACTGGGGAGATAAGCATGTGTGACATGGTGTGTGCTCCTATGGCACTGTTTGTGGGAGTGACAACCTCTTTGTATCTCTATGTGACTGCCTGGGGTCGTAGTGGTGGTGTATGGCAGTGTGGGTGTGTGTCTATCTGTCTGTACACCTTTAAGAAGTGGAATATTTCATTTGGTAGTGTGAGTGAGGCAGTGAGTCAGCTGAGGCTGAGGGAGGCGGGAGGGAGACTGCTAGGTTAGGAGAACAGGAAAAAGGAGAAGGAGAAAGTGAAGTCAGGAGCAAGGAGCTACCCTTTCTTCCACAACCCCCTACCCAAATCCCAACAGAACCCACCAAGACCATGGAAACCTGCCAAAGTCTATAGGGATCACAATGGATGGAAAGGGGCAATTTCAGCCCCTCCCCAAAGCTTTGGTGGGAGACAAGCTCGGCTGAGAGGCAACTGTCTCCCTCCCCAGCTCTTAACCCACTCTCCCCCAGAGGATGGGTGAGGCCATCACCCCACCCTGTTTCCTTGTCACTTGACCCTTTGACCTTGCTGTTCTCTTTCCTTCCGAAGGCAGGCCACCTGGCCAGGCTATGCAAACAGGGTAGCACCATGTTCCAAATGTTTACAGCCCCCATACAACTACTGTCCAGAATGACCCTAGTAAGGGTCAAGAAGTTTCTCAACTCAACCCTGCCCCATGGCAGCCCCTCTCTGCAGTAGCCTCATCTTGTCTCTGGATCCTTGTCCCCAGCAGCTAGAAAGCCAGCTGTCCTTCCACTGTCACCCCAAGGCACTGCGAAGGCTCTAGGAGTTTGGTAATGCACCAACCTTCAGCGGCCCTCCCACAAGTCGCTGTGCTCTGTTCCCAGCTCCTTCTTTTGTGAAGGAAGACGAGCAGGCAAGGAGCTTCTCCTTGGGAGAAGACAGGCAGCCCTGGGCTCCACCTGTCTAGTTTCTGACCCAACACCTCAGGTCATATAAGGTCAACAGTGTGGTGTGTCCTATAAGTAGGAGTGGCTCTCTTCTCGTCCATTTGCAGGGGCCAAAGGGTAAGGGTTAGGTGGCCAAATACTCTTCTTCTACCTTTGGCCTTCCCCCTGCACCAGCCAGTCCCAGGACTTTCAATTCCAGCCCAGGGAAGAAGGAGGGCACCACTGACTGAAGATGGAGGCTGGGGAAGCCCGATCCCTCTTTCCACCCTTTTGCCAGCCCAGAGCCCCTTGACCCTCCCTTCTTTGGCGGGGTGGGGCGCCAGGAAACCCCAGTCGGACCGTGCCCAGACCTACAATTAATAGAAGTTGGCTAGGTGGTGACCTGAATCTCTGAGGCCCCTTGTCCAGGGAGGATGCCAAGGTACCACACTGAGAACAGTGGGGGTTATGGGAGGAGGTGAGGTGGGCAAAGGGGAAGACTTCCTTTTTTCTCCTACTCCCATCGCCCAAACAGCCGTTGTGGCTACGGACGCCAGTCCCTACCTTACAGCCTTTAGTGCAGGACCGGATTGAGTACTCTTCCGCCTGTACGTATTTATGCAGCACGAGGTCGAACTCGTCATATTTTTCCTGAGCATGTCGGTCGAGCCGCTGGTACGCTTCGATACAGTTGCTACACACCTCCCAGGCCCCAGAGCCTGGGCTGGCCACCACCGCCAGCAGGTCCCCTAGCAGGGTGTCCAGGCTGCAGTCTAGGCTGTCGGGGCGGTCCATTCCCAGAAGCAAGTCCCAGACCGTGTAGGTGTCGCAAAAGGAGAGAGTGAAGTTCCGAAAGTGGCCTTTGAGCAAGTTTTTTTTGGCGGAGGGGAACTCGGCCCGGGCACGGGAAGGGGAGCCAGGGGGGCGCAGAGGGGGGGATGGGGTAGTCGGTTCGAAAAGTCTCTGCAAAGATTGCAATTTGGTGCAAGCTGCGTCCAGCCCCTTGGGCTCTCGGACGCTGCCGCAGTCTGGCCCGGGACAGGCGGCGGGGGCGGCTTTAGTCAGGTTGCTGTATCGGGGGCCGCAGGTGCCCGGGGAAGCGCTGGGCTCACCGGGCGGCGGCGGCAGTGGCAGCGCCCCGCGAGGAGGCACCGGCTGCCGCTCACGGCCGGTCCCCCAAGGCGGCCGCATGGCGCTGCTCAGCTCCCTGGCCCGAGGCCGGGCCCCCGCGCACAGCCACAGATGGTCAGCGAGCAGCACGGTGAAGAAGAGCAGGGACGCCAGGGACAGTCGCCATCGCTGCGCCCGCTCGGAGTCGGCGCAAGGTTTGTCGCTCGGCCTGGGAGCCCAGCAGCAGCAGCAGCAGCAGATAGTCAGCGCGGCGGCGTCTTTCCCGGGCCACATCCAAGCGCCCCTGAACATATTTCAGGGGGGTCCGGGCTGGAAGGAGCAAGCGGGCGCGAGGCCGGACGGCCGTCTCGGGCGGGCGAGCGGGCTGAGCGCCGCTGTGCGCTCCTCTGCGCCGTCCAGGCTCTACCTCGGGGGCTGCATGGTGAGGCAGGCCGGCCGGCCCGGGGCCCCGCTCAGGCCGGAGTCGCGGGGCGCTCTCGTGCTGTCCCCGCGCCCCTCCCGCGCTCCCTCGCTCACAGCCCGGGCGCGGCCGCCCGGCCGGCTAGGCGCTGCCCGGCGTCCCGGCGGGGGGCGGTGCGGGGCACTGGGGCGGTGGCGGCTGCGGCTGCGGCGCCGCGCTCCTCATACTGTCGGGCCCCTCAGCTGCCCTCGGCTCCGCAACACTCCACTCGGCACCGGCGGCCGCCCGCCTCGCACTCTGTCCCGGCCGTCTCGGCTCGGCGCAGCTCTGCGCCCCTCAGCGCCGCCGTGCGGGCCCGGCCACCGCGCTCCGCTCGCTCGCCTCGCGCCGCTCCGCTCCCGCCCGCTGCCCGCTCCACGCCGCTCCCTGCCTTGCTCGCGCTCTCCTAGGCCCGCCGACCGGCCGGCCCACTGCCTGGCCCTTCGGGCTTTGCTTGTGCTCTGGCCGTTGGCCGGAGCCGGTCCCGGGCCGGCTGCGCTCCAGCTCCTAGCCTGCTGCTCCCTGAGTTCCGGCTCTGGCGGGCCACCTGGCTCCCGGCGGCGCCACAGGCGCCGGACGCGGACGCCGGGCTTTACTTAGTGCGCCTCTCGCTTCCGCCTCTCGTTCGCACCGCTGTGGCGGCCGCCGAGCGGCACAGCCCCATGGATACCGCTGGCCATGCCCCCTCAATCTGTCGCCATCTTCCGCTGTGCGGAGAACACCTTGAGAGCCCGTGTGCGAGTGTGTTTGGGGGGAGCGGGGCGGAGAAAGAGGCACCGAGAGGAGGAGGGAGCGGGACTGGGGCCACGACTGCGCCTGCGCCTCAGGACTCTTTCCCCCCACCTCCCAGCCCCCGCCGGCCGCAGCCTGTGCTGTTTGGGGATGTTTCCAGTCCACCCCCAACTCCATTCACTTCAGCGCCTCCGTTCATCCGCCTGCTCCCCGCGTGCACACGCCACAAGCTGAGTCTCAGGCCCTGGCTCTCCCTCTTCACTGCCAACCCGGGCACCCGCCTTCCTCTCCAGGTCGGCTGTTCACTCCCCACTAAGGCTACGGGACTTCTGAGGTTGATTTTTGGAAACAGGAAGCATCTCTGTAGCGTCTCGCTGTCTCCCTAGGTCGCCTCCCCCGTTCCCGTGACTAGGCGACGCTGGAGCCGGCTGCGGATCGGACCAGTCCCGTGTCCCTAACTCTGCTGTCGCCCTCACTGTCCTACCCGAGGGCGAGGCAGCCCTGGTGCTGAAGGACAGCTCCCAGTTTCGCTGCTGTAGATAGAGGATAGAGCTTGGAGAGCGTCCTGGAGGGGGCAAGACAGTGAGCTAAGGAGTAGTAGTGATGGGGTGTCGTTTCTGTCCTTAGTAAGATTTCCAGCAGCCTCTCCCCACTCCTAGCTTCCTGGCTCCCCCTATAGGCTGCTGAGAATAGCTGAGCGAGTGTTAGGGAAGCTAAGCCGCCCCGATGGAACCATGTGCTGGGGGCCCTCACAAAGTCACATGGCACTAGCAACTCAGACGTACAAACATCCTGCTCCCACTAACCTTGTTTGTATTCCACCAAATTCAGATTGGTCCGGTTGTCTATTTCCTTTCCTCACTCTCTCCCACTCCCAGTAACTCTTACATTCTAATTTTAATCAACCATTACCAGTAAGGATTTGTTAACATTAGGAATAATAACAATAAAGAAAATAGCTTTTATTGAGTGTATACTAAGTGTTCAGTTACTGCTGTAGGTAATTTACATGCATTATCTCATTGAAACTTCACAGCAATTTTAGGAGGTTGGCGCCACTATCTTCATTTACAATGAGGAAGCTGAAATTTAGGGTCATTAAATTACCTAACATCACATAGCTAATAACCAATGAAGCCAAGATAGAAACTCAGGCAGTCTGGCTCTGGAGCTTTCTTGATGGAAGACACGGTTCTGCTTTAAAGTAAATAAAGTATAGTCTACATGAGGAAACAAGGCATATATATTGTCTAGTGGGTTCATGAACTGGAGACTTGGGTTCAGGTAATGGTTTTACCACTGAACATGCTATGTGTCCTTTAGACAGTCCTTTCTCTCTGAGTCTTGGTGTTCCCTGGAGTCATATGAGGGGACACCAAGAGCTATGTGAGGTGGGTGGGCATCATTAGCACTACTCATAAGTGGGAAGAGGGTGCACTGGGATAGATGCATGAAAAGTTTCTGGGAGATCAATAGTTTGAGCTGATTCCCAAAGGAGTAGCAGGATTTGGGTGGGTGGGTGGGTGGGAAAGGCAGTTGAGTTGAGAGGAATGCAGGTGAAAAGTTTTAAGAATGAGAAGGAGTCTTATATGGTTATGAAACCACAAGTGTGACAGTTTGGCTATATTGATGGTGGGGACTTGTGCAGAAAAGAGTAGAGGGATATGAGACAAAGAACAAAACTCTCAGGCATTTGGGAGGCTTGTTCATTCATTATGTTCCAAACACTATGCAGGGGACAAGGTAGGAGACTGAGGTGGATCAGAGACGCCCCGCCCTTGGCATGCTCACAAGTATATTAGGGAGGCAGACATTTTAAAGAAGAAATTGCAACCCAGTGCAATAAGGATGATATAAATGGGAGGGAAGTGAGGTCATCCTTCCATAAAGGGGGTGGTGGTACTGATCAACTCTGTCAGCTTTCCTTAGAGAAAAATTTGCACACAGCCACTTGAGTTGGAGGATATTCATTCATTCAGCAAATGGCTATTGAGGATCTGTTTCATTCCAGATGCTGTACTAGGCATCTGAGATATAGACATGAGTAAAATATATGTCTTGGGCTGAGGGAGTTTAGTTGAAATCTTAAGGGATGAATAAGACTTGGCTAGACAGATAGCAGAGAAGGTGGTGTGTGAAGGATGTCCCAGGCAGAGGGAATGTCATGTGTAAAGGCCCAGAAGCAAAGCCAAGAATGGCATGTTCAGAAACCTGCAAAGTAGTTCATTGTGACTATGTGTGAAATGGGAGCACTGCCAAAAATGAGGCTGAAGATTTGGCAGGGACCATGTTATGAAAGGCCTTGGGTGCCATGCTAAGTAGTTTGGACTTTATCCCAAGGGTACTAAGAGCCACAGAAGAGGGTGAAACATTTTCAGCAGGAGGTGACACAGTGAGATTTGTATTTTTAGAAGATAGATTTGGCTGCAGGATTGATACTGGATTGGAGAAGGGTTTAGGGGGACCCTTGAGGCAGGGAAACTGGTTGGAGACTGGTTAGTAGTCCAGGTGAGAGGTGTTGAAGGCTGAACAAAGACAGCAGCAGTAAGGCTGGAAAGCAGAAATGCGCATGGGAGGAAAATGATAGAGGTAGAATTCAAAGGGCTGAGGACTGGCTTAAATGTAAGGCATAAAGTAGAGACAAGGCTTGAAGAAGGAGGATGAAACCAAAAAGTTTGAGTTAGTGAAACTGGCTCAATTGCCCCTGCACACATAGAAACTGCATTTCCACAGTCATTCTTTGTTTAGTCCTTGGAGGGTTCAGTGTTCTGTTTAACAAAGAAGGCTAATCGCTTACAGAGACCTAGTTCAGAGCTGATTGGCAGGGCCACAGTGATTGACACCTTTTAATGCCAATGAAAGAGCAGCCTTCTAGGCCTAGGCTATCAGCTCTGAGCACCACTGGAGCTTTCTGTGAGAAGTCACTCAGGCAAGACTCCCTCTCCCCCATCACACACAGGGTGAAAAGTGTCTCACAAAGGTCCATTTATCCTGGGAGTACAATATAACAATAACTTACCCATACAGTACCCGCTGTACACAAAAGAGAACTGGTAGCACACCAGTGGTCAGAAAGTCTCATTCTGTTGTGCAACATGACATAAGAAATTGGGAGAAGGAAGGGAAGACATTGGCCTCTCATTAGGCCTCTGGAGCAAAATAACCAGGTGAGGAAGGGGGTTGTGGCTCCCTAGAGCTGGTGGGACCTGGCCAGCCTTCTTCCCTTCTTTCTCTCCACCCACTTTCAGGTCAGCAGAGGCTCTATAGCCAGGAGACAGGGGTGGGTCACTTCTGAATGTACCCTGACTGCCCAGGAAGAATGATAGAGTGCTCTCAAACCAGGCAGGGGGGAATATAATTTGGAGTAGAGAGGGGAGGGGAAGGTTTTCCGCAGTGAAATTTTGACAATTAGAAAGAAAGAAAAGGGAGCTGTTTAAAGAGACCAATGTGGTTACACATTTGTTAAATTTCCGTTAAGCTCTCAGATTTTAAAAGGTCATGGAAAAAGACGGAAATGAGCACAGAATTGAGAGTGAATCTAAGAACCTATAAGAGCGTCAGGATGGCTAAAGCACAGCTCCAGCTGATGCTTGTCAGGCTCTGCCTAGACCTTACTCTCTGTTTCACTCTTCCCTCCATAGTTGGAGTAATTTCCTTTCACCTGCAGACTACACCTGTCCTAAAACAGGAAGGATTAAAATTACTCCACCCCACACACTGGAACTCATCATCAAGTAGTTCCTTTGCTACCAGTTTGAGTCTGATCTCGAATTTTCATCGAGCCACTACCTTATTGTTCAGTTTTGATCTGTGGCCATTTTTTTCATGTCCTGTGTCTGAGTCCCCCAGTCAGAGACCTGACCACCAGCCCCCTGTCATGGCCTAGGTCCAGTCCTGCTCTTTTAATCTACCACCTAGGGAGAGAGTCATGACCCTGAGCCCCAACCTTGTGGCTGAGGCCTGATGGGCTACTGATGGACTTCTCTGATCCCAACTGCCCACTTGTATTTCTAAAGGTCTAAATTCCTGTTGTCATGTTTAACCCCATTTGGATCCCCAGTTTTCCTATGTTGTAACCCCATGTCAGTTAGGTATACTTTTGGCCACAAATAATAAACAACTGTACAATAGAGGCTTGAATAAGTAGAGGCTTATTTGTCTTATGCAACAAAAATTCCCCGGATGCAGGTCCAGAGCTGATAAGGCAGTTGAACAACATCATCAAGACCCAGGTTTTTCATCTCCACCATCCTTAGGGCAGGCTTTCATCTATTTGCTTTTTGTCTCATGGTCACAAGATAGCTGCTGCAGGTCTGGGCCTCATGTCTGTATTATAGATAGGAAAAAGGGGAAACAGCTACAGGTCAAGAAGGTTAAGGACAAAGGACCTTCTAGGCAGACTTTACCTTTTGAATTCAGAATGAAACACTCTCCCCAGGGTCATCCACCCATTTCTTTCTGATTAGAACTGTGTCATATGAACACTCCTAGTTGCAAGGAAAGCTGGGAAATCCAGTGCTTTTAGCTGGATACATTGTTGCTCTAAGCAAAGTTGGGGTTCTGGAAGAAAGAAAGAAGGAAATCCTTATTGGGCAGGCAACTGATAGCATCTGCCATGAACCCCAACTACCAATTGCTTCCCTAGACCACCCTTCCTTTATTACTAAATCCCTCAGATACTGGGCTTTCACTGTTAAACTTGACTTTCTCCCAGGAACTATAGCTGGTTTGTTCCTCTAGTACAGAATAGAAGAGACCTGCCTGGTTCAACAACAGCACATGTGAAAAAGACCTTTATTTGATTGTAAAGAGTACGAGCCAACAGAATGATGATGCTGCCAAAAAAGGTAATTAGATTTTAGGCTGCATTAATAGAAATATAGAACCAGAACAAGAGAAAAGATGGTGCTGCCCTTCTCTACACTTGTCACATCCCACCCAGAGCACTGTGCTGTATTCTGAACAATCCATTTAAACAGGGATACAATGACAAAGTGCAAAGTGTCCAAAAATGAATCACTAGGCTGGTACATCAGCAGACGTATCATATGAAGAACAGTTGAAGGACCTGGGCTTATTTCATTTAGCAGTAAACATACCCAGGGAAGAGCCCCCATAGTGGAAGGATCAGAAAAGTTATTCAAGTTAGGGTTCAGAGGCCAGGAGATTTTAGCAAGCAGGGTAGTATCAAGTGACTAAGTGGTAGGATGGGAGAATGAATCAGTAACCCAAAAAACCAACATTTATATACTTCTTGTATGTACCAGATATTGCTCTAAGCATTTAAATATATCAAGTTATTTAATCCTCCATGAAAACAGTTCTTTGAGGTAGAAACTGTTACTACCTCCATTTCTCAGATGAAAAAAATGAGGGACAGACAGGTTAAGTCACTTCTCTTAGGTGACACAGTTAGCAAGTGGCTGAGGCAGAATTTGAACATAATAAATAGTTCATGTTCACTTTACCTCCTCTCAGCTGAGGTTAGTGATTTTGAATAATTGCCTAGATTTGAATAGCAGATAGCATTTGCATCTTGCTTGATTGCTTGGCTCTGGTGGGTGAGTTGGCACAGATGGGGCAGAGAACTAGAGAGCCCCATTTTAAGATGTACACCCAGGGGATTTTGCTTAGATCAAGCTTGTCCAACCTGTGGACCTTGGGCCATATGTGGCTCAGGATGGCTTTTAATGTGGCGTAACACAAATTCGTAAACTTTCTAAAAACATTATGAGATATTTTTTACACTTCGTTTCATTTCTTTGTTTTTCTCATCAGATATCATTAGTGTTAGTGTATTTTATGTGTGGCCCAAGACAATTCTTCTTCCAATGTGGCCCACGGAAGCCAAAAGATTGTACATTCATCCCCCTGTCTTAGATATTTTAATACCTTCTCAGTGAAAACCAAGAGAAATTAATGTCCACATTTTAGCCCATAGTGGGCTTTCCCTCTCACTTCTAATTTCTAGTATGAGGAATACAGCCTCATTCTTAGGTAATTGACACAGTGACTTAACCTAGATTCCATCCCACCCTAGTTCACAAAAGTACAGATGTATCCCCTCTGAGGCCACCATTACTCTAAAGCTTGTAGTATACACAGCCTGCAGCTCTTGCAGCTGCCACCAACCCAGGCTGAGAGAGTGATATTTTGGCCACCAGAGGCTGATAACTCTCAAAGATACTAGGACTAAAGTCACTGTTTCACACCTCCCCAAGTCACCAGTCTACTCCCAGGTTGGATGCCTCACCTCTATCTTCACATTGATCCTCCTACTTCTCTGCTTTGTTCTTGACCCAAACCATCCATTCAGTTTTTCTCCACCTCCCCAAGCCTTCCACCAACTGTCCTCTAGACCAGCTACTCCCTAATCAACATTCTCAAACACTTCATCTAACAGAAACCTAGTTCTCCCTGGAGGGCTCTCTTTCCCCTCCTGCCTTCTTACACGAGGCTTCTGTTGTCTTTTCCAGTACCATAGGGTGAGGAGGTAGGGTAGGTGTCTTCCTTGCTCCTCATTACTACTTTTAGTCCAGTTTTTCCTTCTTGCAAAAACTACAGCTCTTTGAAGCTCACATCATTATGATACATCACTCACTCCTTCTCATTGCTGTCATGTACAAACTTCCTGGTCATATCCTCTGTAATGGGTTGAATTGTATCTCCCAAAAAGATATGTTGAAGTCCTAACCTGCAGTACCTGTGAAGATTACCTTATTTGGAAATAGGGTCTTTCTAGATGTAATCAAGTTAAGATGGGGTCATACTGGATTGGGAAGGGTTGGTTTGTGTCCTCATAAGAGGAGAGAAATTAGGACACAGAGGCACACACAGAGCAAAGATGGCCATGTGAGGCAGAGATTGGAGTGACGGGTCCACAAGCCAAGCGAAGGAATGCCAAGGATTGTAGGCAACCACCAGAAACTAGGAGAGATGCATAGAAGAGATTTATCTCAGAGCCCCTAGAATGAACCAATATTTCCAAAACCTTAATTTAGGACTTTTGGCCTCCAGAACTGTTAGAAAATAAATTTATGTTGCCTTAAGCAACCCAGTTTGTGGTAATTTGTTATAGCAGTTCTAGGAATTTAATATACCTTCTTTCTCAGTGAAAACTGGCTTCTGTCTCACTGGTTTTCCCACCCCCACTGCAAGTCCCATCATCATCCTAGGGGACTTCAGTGTCCATGTTGATGATTCAGCCAATCAGTTGGACCTCCTGGTTATACTAAACATCCTCATCTCCTCTACATCACCTCAGCCAATTACCTATATTGTCACAAACTTGATATGCTCCACTATAAATCATCTATCTCAATTGAGCCCTTAACATTGCTTCACAATCCTACCAGGTATTAATTGATTTAGTACCTCTCAGTCTCCAGGATGACTATTTCAAATCTTCTCCACTCTTTTCTTAAACACTCTCACACTCTCTAATAGCAGATAACTTCATCATTTACACCATTAGGAAGATTGGAGCAGCAGGCAGTGCCTTAATTTCCCATATTACCTCATCTCTCTCTAGGACTTTTCTCCTGTAGCAGAGGACAAGGTAGCCTTTCTTCTCACAGGGCCATTTCTTCCACTGGTGTTTTGTAGCCTCACCCTTCCCACCTTCTCACATTATCAACTATCACTTTTCTCTCCTATGTATTTAACCTCTTTCTCTCAACTAAACCCTTCTCAGTGGCAAATAAAACAGTCTCCTCCATCTTAAAATAACATCTACAAACCTCCTCTAATTATCATTCATTCTTTTCCCCTTCCAAATAAACTTCTCAAAAGAGGTGTTTCTATTCACTCCTCAGCCTACTCCAATCATGCTTCTGCCTCATCAATGCCCTGAAATTACTTTCACTCAGGCCACCAATGACCTTCATGCCATTAAATCCAAAATATGCTTTTAATCCTTATCTTGACTTCTCAGTGGCATTTGACATTACTGACCACTTTCTCATTATTGAGACACTTTCTTCTGTTAGCCTCCTTTCTTTGTTTTTCTCCTACCTCTCTGAGAACTCTTTCTTGTTTCCTTTGGGGGCTCATTTTACTCTAACTGGCTTTTAAATGTTCAAGTTTCTGAAAGCTGCGTTACCTTCTCACTCTATACTCTCTCACTAGGAAATCTCATCTATGCCCAAGCTATGTATCTCATATTTTTATCTCTACCAACATGACTAAAACACAACTCAAATTCAATACACCCAAGAACATTTTTCAGTGAATATCACCCCCAATTATCTAGTTATGCAGTTCAGAAACCTAGGAGTCATTCTTGGTAACCCATCTCCCTCATATCCAATCATCACTAAGTTCTATTTTACCTCTTTCAAATTTCCACCCACATTTTTCCAATGACACTGCCAGCCACCACCCTTGTCCACATTACCATCATCTCTCATTTTACCTATTAGAACAGACTGGTCTTTACACATCTGCACTGGCTTCTCTCCAACTCATTTTTTTTACATAATATCCAGAGTGATGTTTTTAAAAATTAAATATGATTGTGTTATTATCTTGTATAAGACCTCCTAATAATTTTCTATGACCCCTAAAGGAAAGAAGAATCATTAATGTGGCCTATAAGGTCCTGTAAGCTCTTGTACAAACATACATCTCCAGATTCAGCTCACATCACCTTATTCCTTATGCTCTATGCTCCACCCACATTGACCTTCTTCCATTTCCACATTCACCATTCCTTGTTGGCCACAGGGCCTTTTCACATTCTTTTTCTTCTCCCTGGTACACTCTGTCCACTTCACACCTCTATCCATTTTGCTTGGGTAACCCTAATTAATACTCAAATTTCAGTTCCAGCATCACTTCCTCAGGGAAGTTTTTATAGACCAGTATCCAAGCTGGGTCTGATTCATTTGTCATTTCTCTCAGAGAACTGTCTTCCTTTCTTCATAGCACTTATCTCAGATGCATTTCATTCTTACTGGTGTGATTCTTTTGTCTCAAACATTACATTTCAAACTCCATCAGAGCAGAAGTCATATCTGTTATTTTTTTCCTCTCCCTGTTTCTTTATCAGCAAGTATAGTGCCTAACTTAAGATGCTCAATATTTGTTGAATGAGTGAATGAATGAATGAATGAATGAGTGTATGAATAGACATTTCAAGTGAGATAATCCCCACACCATCACAGGGGTGTAGCTTTATACTAACAGACCTGTTAGCATTACTGTTTTAATAACAAATATGAACCACATGTAGAAACAGAGAGTCTCTATTATAGTTGCCTCCAGAGGTAGTAAAGTCCCCTCAGTGAAAAGTATCTTCAAGCAGGTATCTAAGCATTAGTAGAATGACTGCTTGTGGTTAAATAACCACAATAGGACTAGATGCTTTCTAAAGTTTTTGCCATCCAAGGATTTGTGATTCTAGGGTGTGATATATAGAGATGGTGGCTTGAACAAAGAGGATACAGACACCTTTTGGGATGGAAAATGGAAAACACATGGAAGAAACTACTCTAGGATCCTACCCCTACTGAGATCACCTCATTCAATTCCTTCCCTCTTCAAAGAAGTTCTCTTCTAGTCCATATTTGGGAGGGCCATTATCTTTCCTGCATTGAAGATGGCCATGGAATAGAGGCTCTTCAACTTCCAAAGCTTGCTCAGTTCCATCAATTACTGGCAATCTTACCTCCAATTTTTATCCTTCCTGTTTAAATTTAAAGCTATTTCTTCATACTTCCCATAGCAAGGATGGTAGTACACTGCTCCAACTGTGTCCTAAAAGGTTTTAATAAAGGTGACTATTTGGAGCTGAGTACAAGTTCCACATTTCACAGTATAGAAAATTGAGGTGCCACTTGTTATACTGTATGTGGGCTACTCTTGGCATTTGGATGCTAAATATCTTGTGAGGCTGAAGCATTGTCAGACTGTGGTGTCTGTACATGTCAAAGCCATGCCTCTCAATGTAGCGGGTGGCTCTCATCTGAACTGTGATATAATTAATGGCATCAATCACAAAGGAGTCTGAGGATCACTGGAGAAAGAAATGTATTTGTCAGAGAGTGAACCAGGGCTGAGAAGGAGGCCTCTGGGAAGTCTGGGACTCAGATTTCTGTATTATTGGCTGTGGAAGAGACCTAGCCCTCAAATACTGGCTCACTGAGGTTGGAGGTAAGAGTTGCCTGCCCTGTGAACACGGGTCATGGGGTAGAGAGAGAATAAACCAAGCCTCTGCCACTCTGGAGTCTGGATGTAGAACAGAGTATGTGAGTCCCAGAGAAGAGTTAGCCACAGTTGGCTCAGAGATGTGTGCTGTGGAGGCTGGGCTGTTTGGATTTCTGGCATTGCCATGTACTTTCCCCATGGTATTTTAGAAGTTCCTTGTACAAATGCTTTCTGCTGTCTCTACTGTGCCCAGGAAAATCCAAACATGGGCTTTGTGGACTTCTTAGGACAGAGTGTTAAAAAGAGAGTAGCACATGCCTGGAGATGAGTAGGTGGCAGCAGGGGGAATGCGAAAGAGGCAGAGCCCTACCATGGGATCCGCTATGTGGGTCCTGGGAGTGAGAGTTTACCTCCTGCATGCCCTCCTTCCCAAAGTTTTCTTTGCTTCAATCTGAAAAAAAAAAAATCTGTTTTCTGTTTTACCAAGGGAGTGCTAGTAAGGTCAGAGTGAGACCTAGGGCCCTAAGGGGAGAGGGTATATTAAATGAGCCAGCAATGGGAGACCACCACCACCACCTCTTCCTCTATGGAGATTCTCTTTTTAGTGCAATGGGTTTCTCCTAACAAGGGAAGCAGTTTCTTTATTCACTGGGTACCTTTTCATGGGTCAAGAAGAGACCTGCCTGTAGAGACAGAGGTTTCCAGCTGGCAGTGGGCAGATGGGGCCTCTCCAGCACTGCTCTTCAGATCTTCTCTGGGGCCAGCCCCCTTGGCTGGGCAAACCCTTGGCCAAAAGTGTCCTGGTTTGGGACTTGGTGCAGTTTGTGAAGGCCAGAAAGCCCCTCTCTGTAGCTTCTTGTCTCATTGTGCCACAGAGAGCTGCCTAGTAAATATGGTGAAAGGTAAGCCCACAGGGGCAAGAAAGGCCTCCATCCTGCACAATTCAATACCAACTCATTGTCTCCCTCATCCTCTGCCACCAGCAAAACTGATTATAAATGGGAACTGAGTGGATATCTTAAAGCAGCAGAAAGGGGCTGAGCACTAGGGTCTGAGTCACCATGGATGCTAGTCCATGCATGACCTGGGACTTTAACCTAAGGAAGGCCTGTTGCCTAGACTTGAGCTACTCCCTCAGCCCTTCCTACAACCTGCTTCTGCACTGCTTCTGGGTGGGGGGCCCATACGCTGACATGTGCTATGCTTCAGCTCTATAGCTATCCTGTGCCATGGAGAGCCTATGGTTCCCCTCCTGAAGTTTGGGGCACAATACCATGATCTAGAAGTCACAACTCTTTCAGCTGGCCTTCTGGGTGCTTTGAGAAGCAGCACATTCATAGTGGAAATAGAACAGACTTTGGAATCAGACAGTCCTGGGTTTATATCCCAGCCCAGCACTTTCAAGCACAAGCAATCAGAACCTATCTGCTTCTCTAGCAGTAAAATAAATAAAACTAGAAACTTCATAAGGTTGTTCTATAGATAAAATATCATGATAATTCTAAAATGTCTCATACATGACCCTCAGTACAGGAGTTCTCCATGAACTGTCCTTTCTAGGACAAGATACACATTTCCCTTTTCTTTTCTCATGGTGTCTTTCTGTTCTGTTCTGTTGCTTAAGACACATTCAGCAGCATATTATTAAGTCTGGTTCTCAGCAAGGAGGAAATTCCCAGAGGGAACAATTTCTCTGTATAGCAGAGGATTGTGGGCTGGATGTTCATCTTCACCCTCAGTGCAAACATCCTCAGAGATACAGAGAAAGTGGGCCTTTATGCCCTTGCTTCTCAGGTGTGAGTTGGGAGAAACATGCAGGGGTGGCTGTTAGGGGGAAATAATCCCCACCCTCGGGTTAAGTAATACAGAGGGAAAAAGCCTCACAGAGCTTCTAGTGGTCATCTCAGAAGGGAGTCAGGAGATAGACCTGAACTTCTTTGATCTCAGTCTCGTCAATCTTGGAAGTTGGATCCTTTGCCATTTTATATTCATTTCATGGTAACAATTCACCTAATCTAGTACATGCAATGTGTTGTTTTTGTTATATCCATTCCATTTTGTCTTGGTAGTGGCCAGCAGAGCTCTTTACCTGAGAGTTGTCTTTATATTTATCTTTGGGGGAGTGCCAGGATGACTGTATCTCACTCTTTAGCCAGCCCAAAGGACAGCCATGTCACACACAAAGGGATGAGTGCCAACAGAAGATTTAGAAAGGAAAGAGGACATTGAAACCCTAGGCTTTTAAGAAGTGAGCCAGTAGAACTCTTGGAGTTGGTCTGAACCTAACACATAGTCTGGAAGTTTAGGAGAAATAGCATGAGAGCCTTCCCCAGGGTAAACCCTCAATGAAACTCAGCATCTTCACAGATTGGTCAAAATCCATATCTGGGTCTGTTTATTCTATCATCTGTGTGGAGTTCTGAGTTAATGCCATCCTGGGCTCTGCTAAGTCAGTTAACAAGCTTTCTGTTCTAAAGTCTGAACTTGCTCCTGGAATCTCCCAGTAAGAACCCATCTTTCAGGAGTGCTTCCTAATTTTGGCTTATTTACAGGATGTAGATGTCTAATGTCTTTTGAGTTTAGTAATTAATCAAGCTTGGCACTGATTATCAGACTTACAATCCTCCTCTTCGATAACTCACCCTTTCAGTGTACCCAAAGGGAGGATGAAACTCTTCCAACAGTTCCTGAATTACACTCTTATAAAATCTGGGTACCCTAAATTTCTGAACCATAAAAGTAAGAAGATGTCTCTTCCAGTCCAAAAAGGCCTGCATGGTGGACATGAAAAACAGCCATTGCTAGAGTGATCTGGGGGAGAAGTTGAGACAGCTGTTTTGAATTTTATTAGGTTGGTGCAAAAGTAATTGCGGTTTTGGACTGTGAATTTTAAATCATTATAACTAGGCTCAAACACATCTTTATTAATCAAAATAGGAACCATTGCAAACAACACATTTTTGCCAACAAGAAATGAGTTTGTTTCTTCCTATAGCTTAAAAATCCATGCTTTGGGATTTGACAAACTCTTGGAAAGCATTCTCTGCATCATGCTGGTTGTGGAACCATTTTCTCTGCAAAAAGTTGTCAAGATGCTTGAACAAGTGGTAGTTGGTTGGCGAGAGGTCAAGTGAATATGGCAGATGAGGCAAAACTTTGTAACCCAATTTGTTCAACTTTTAAAGTGTTGGTTGTGAGACTGTGCTGTTGGCCATTGTCATGGAGAAGAATTGGGCCATTTCTGTTGACCAATGCTGGCTGTATGTATTGCAGTTCTTGGTGCATCTCATTGATTTGCTGAGCATACTTCTCAGATGTGATGGTTTCACCAGGATTCAGAAAACTGTAGTGGATCAGACCAGCAGTAGACCACCAAACAGTGACCATGACCTCTTTTTGGTGCAAGTTTGGCTTTGGGAAGTGCTTTGGAGCTTCTTCTCGGTCCAACCACAGAGCTGGTCTTAGCCAGTTGCCATATAAAATCCACATTTCATTGCATGTCACAATCTGATCAAGAAATGATTTATTTTGTTGTGTAGAATAAGAGAAGACACTTCAAAACAATTTTTAAAATTTCTGGTCAGCTCATGAGGCACCCAAGTATCAAACTTTTTCACCTTTCCAATTTGCTTCAAATGCCAAACAGCCATAAAATGGTTGATGTTAAGTTCTTGGGCAACTTCTTGTGTAGTTGTTAGAGGATCAGCTTTCATGATTACTCTCAATTGGTTGTTATTAACTTCCAATGACCAGCCACTATGTTCCTCATCTTCAAGGCTCTCGTCTCCTTTGCAAAACTGCTTGAACCACCACTGCACTGTAGGTTCATTGGCAGTTCTGGGCCAAATGCATCATTGATGTTGCGAGTTGTCTCCATTGCTTTATAAGTCATCAGCAAAAAATATAAAGCAAGAAATGCACATTAAAATGATGTAGAATATAACCACATTTATTTAAGAATGTATTCCAATATCAAATGGCAAATTTCAACAACGCAAAAACTGCAATTACTTTTGTACCAACCTACTAGCTCAACCTAGAATATCAAGAATGGGGAAAGAATGTTTCTATATGAAAGTCATTTAGGGAGGGAGAGATTTCTATGCACAGACATAGTAATGACTGTACTAAATTAAATACAAATAATCTCCTTCCCTTGCATAATTTTAGACTTCTTTACTGTGGCATTTTTGGGTTTCCAAGGCTGACCCACTGTCCTGGAGACTTTTTTTTTAACCTGCCTTCTCTGATTGCTCTTTGGACTACCCCCACCCCCTACATTGGGTCAGGTCTGTACTGAGAACTGAGCTGAACTGGGCTATGATTCCTGTACACAGGCAAACAGATGCCAACCCAGGAGTTTCTGAGTCTAAGCTAACTGTACTATAAATTGGACTCTGCTGCCCCCCCATGGTAATTTAGGTTACTTTTCCTACCTGAGGTGACTGAAAAGGTTGTCAGACCTTCAAATTATTAGCCACTTCTCCCACCTCCTTACAGCCACCTCTGGCCCTCTCTGTAGTACTGCCAGGAACATGACTCTCTCTTGGGACAGTGGCAGGATGCAACTCGGTCAAGTCATGAGATTGGTGAAGTGCTGTCGCCTTTGGCCTGTATCCATACTCCTTACCTCAGAGCTCTTCTGGGGATGTAAGGAGTGAATGGGGAAAGAGCTTGTCCACTGGGAATGGGATGATTTCTCTTAGAGTGTGCTCAGCCTCAAAATCACCTGCTGGAAGCCTCTTCAGATCTCCAAGCACCCATCTCAAAGTCTAAAAATATGATCCTTCCCAACCTCTAAGTTAGCCCAGGAACGATGACTAAGCTTTAGTACTGCTCTTTGCCAGGTAGCTCTGGCAGGTCAGAGAGTTGGCCCACCTCCCACCCTCTGGGCTCTGCATACCATTGGGCATTAAGGCATGGATAGAAGAGGAAACATACTCTTGACCTTATGCAAATGATGTCGGCTCCCCCACAGACCTCAAGGAAATGTCCCATTGTTCTCAGAGAGAACAACACTCTACTTACAGAGCCAGAGAACTGGGTCAAGCCTGACCACCAGGCAGAGAAAATAAGACAGGTTTTGAGGGTTTATGCTCCCCTGAGTGTGAGCTGGCAGAATGAAGATACCACCAATATCCTAATTGCCAGCTTGATAATTGGGTGAGAAGAGAGCTCCTAACCACTTTTGTCCTGGGTTCCAAGTCCATCCCTCAGCATGCTGTAAAACTGCTGCTCACCCTTACTTCTGGCTTTCTTCTTTGAGTATACCTTGTACAACTCCTTCCTGTATCCAAGACTCCATTCCACATCAGAGGCAGAGCTTGACCTATTTAGGGGCAAAGTTAGAAATCTGGAGTCATAATAATAAAGCTTTATAGGTACTTTGTATGTAGTGTTTCATTAATTCTCATAAAACACTTATAAAAGAGGGATCATTATTATTTTTACAGATGAATAAACCAAGGCTCTGAGAGGTGAGATGATTGCCACAGAATACCACAGATAGGTCTTGGAGGAGTTTCTTAGAAATCCATCAGGCTTTAAAGTCAGGATTCTAATAGGCTATCACTCTGCTGTCTTTTGTTGTTTTAGATCCATTCCTCTTTCCATTCCTTTATACCCAGAAAATCCCAAATTTATAGATTCTACCTTTTAAATAGCTCCTAAATCTGCTCCCTCCCTTTTCTCTCGCTCTCCCTTCCCTTCTTCCTTTGTCCTGTCTTCTATCTCCAATATTCTTTCTCTTAATTAAAATATTATAAAGTGTACACATAGTGAAATGCAGCCATCTTAAATGTACAACTCAATGAGTTCTCATGAACATATACACTGTATTTCTACCACTCTAAATCAAGATATAAAACATTTCCATCACACTTGAATGTTCTCTCATTTCCACTTTCTATTAATCCTTGGCCCACATAGGCAACCATAAATATGTTTTCTGTTACCATAGATTAGTTTTCCTGTTCTAAAATCTCATATGAATGGAATAGCACAACATGTACTCTTTCAGGTTCTACATCTTTTGGTCATATAATGTTTTTTATATTCTACATGTTGTTGAGTATATCAAAAACTTATTCCTTTTCAGTAATGGCTATATTGAGATATAATTTGTATACCATACAATTTACCCATATAAGTGTGCAATTCGCTGGTTTTTAGTATGTACAAAGTCATGCAACCATCACCACAATCGATTTTAGAACACTTTCATTAACATAAAAAGAAACCCTGCAGATACAAGGCAAAATGGCAACTAGAGAGGAGGTCCCTAAAGCCTCTCCCAGAAAACACAATTGAACGGCCACCCAGGAGCCAAGAAAGAGGACCCTAAGTGACAAAAAACAGCAGCTGAGACATCCACGCATTGCGAGTAAACACCTAAGATTTGGAGAGAAAGGGGCAAGCGGGAGAGAGGGGAGGGAGCAAAGATGGATTGCAACAGACCCGATCGCGGCTGACTGCAGTGCATGGGAGGGGAGAAGCCAAGAAGTGACAAGAGAAGAAGCCCTAGTAAAGTGGCAGAACAGTGGGAGTCCATTGGGGAGCTAGGCTGGGGAGCTGGAATTTGGAGCAGCGAGTTGGGGACAGACCTTGGGAGCCAGTCTCTGGAACTCTTGAGTGGTAGCAGGCCTGAATGAGGACTCTGAACTGCAGAGAGGGCATCTTGGCTCTAGGCTCGCTAGGGACCCACAGCACAGGCACGCGCAGCTCCTGCACAGGGCTGTGGTTCCTGGTCCCGGCCCACTGCGGGGGCGAGCCAGCTGCCGCGCGGGCAGCGCACAGCCCCTACACAGGGGTGTGGCTCCCGTTCTGGCCCGCTGCAGAGGTGGGCCAGCTGCCTTCCTACTGCAGGGTCAGACCCACAGCTTCAGACTTGTGTGCACGCCTGCTCACGCGCCCCTGGGTCCTAAAAGCAGTGCGAGCCCGCAGACTCTGCCCCAACATTTGGCCACGGAAGCAGGCCTGAGAAGAAAGGCGGATTTGATAGCATTCGCCCCAGCCAGCAGGAGCAGCCTTGGCCCACATCACCCAGCTTCCCCAGCATAGGGCAGAAGGTGGAGCTGCCCTGGTGTGCCTTTTGTTGGCCTCTCCCCTTTCCTACAACCTTCCTAACCAACTAACTACCTACAGGAAGCGGAGGGATCATGATAGATGCGCACCACCTCCAAACGTAGCAGGAGACCAGAAATAAGAAATAAACAACCCCTCTATCTCCCAAAACTTGCACCCCCAGTACCACCTCATGTCTGCCCTACAGCAAGACACCACAAAAGTACCAATCTGGGCTCCTGGGCACTACTGAACATAATGCCCTCATCTCAAAGAGGAAGAACCCAGCAGATAGGATGAATTCCTTAAAAACTAAAACTCCTCAGAAAGAAGAAGAAATTTATCAAGACAGCTTCTTAGACCTAGAAGTTTCCGAATTAAGTGACAGAGAATTTAAAGTAGCCATTCTAAAGGCTGTGAGAGAAATGAAAACATACTGGCAGAGCACCATGGCAGACATAAACAACATAAAAAAGGACATGAATGACATAAAAAAGGAACTTCATGAACAAAAGGAACAATTTAACAAAGAAATTCAAAACATAAGGAAGATTGAGATGGAAATGCGAGAGATAAATAGTACAATAAAAGAGGTGAGAAACAAAATAACTGCCATAGGAAACAGGGCCAACCAGATGGAGGAAAGAATTAGTGATATCGAAGATCAGAACATGGAAATAGTTAAGAAAGAGGAAGACAGGGAATACAGAACCAAAAGGATTGAAAGAACTCTACAAGAACAATCTGACTCCATGACACAAAACAACATCAGGATAATAGGAATAGAAGAGGTAGAGCATTCTACAGAGAACATACTCAAACAAATAGTAGATGAGAACTTTCCAAACCAATGGAAAGATCTGGAACCCCAAGTTCAAGAAGAAAAGAGGTCCCCTAGATACCTGGACCATAACAGATCTTCTCCAAGACACATGGTACTAAAGATGTCAAAAACTAAAGAAAAAGAGACAATTCTCAAGGCAGCCAGGGAAAAAAGAACTATAACCTTTAGAGGAAAACCAATCAGACTGGCATCAGATTTCTCAGCAGAAACTATGCAAGCCAGGAGGGAGTGGAATCCAATATTCAAAAATTTAAAAGAGAGGAACTTACAGTCAAGAATAAAATTATCCAGCAAAATTATATTTCAGATATGAAGGTGGAATAAAGACCTTCTCAGACACACAGAAGCTGTGGGAATTTGCCAACACAAGGCCAGCAGTCCAAGAAATACTGAAGGAGTCTCTTTGACCTGAAACAGAACATCAGGAAAAATGGAATAAAGTCGGGGCAACAAGAAAGAAACAAAAATAAAACAAAAACAAACAAAGAAATAAGTAATGGCCACAGGAAATCCTCACATATCGATCATCACTCTAAATGTTAATGGACTGAACTCACCAATAAAAAGACACAGAGTAGCAGACTGGATTAAAAAACAGAACCCATCCATATGCTGTCTCTAAGAAACACACCTCAGCCATAAGGACAAACACAGACTCAGCGTGAAAGGATGGGAAACAATACTTCAAGCAAATGGTAACCAGAGAAAAGCAGGAGTTGCCATACTGATATCTAATGAAATAAACTTCAGGTTACAAAAGATAGTAAAAGACAAGGATGGATATTACATAATGATTAAAGGCACAATACAAAAACAAGAAGACTTGACACTAATTAATATATATGCTCCCAACCAGGATGCACCAAAATATACAAAGAAACTACTAACGGATTTGAAAGAAGAAACTGATGAACACACAATCATTATGGGAGACTTAAACACCCCACTAACAGCCACGGACAGATCATCCAAACAGAAAATAAATAAGGAAACAACAGCTCTAAATGACACATTACAGCAATTGGACATAATTGACATTTACAGGACACTTCATCTAGCAAAAAGAGACTATTCCTTCTTTTCTAGTGCACATGGAACAATCTCAAGGACAGACCACATGCTGGGACACAAAAGTAGCCTCAGCAAATTCAGGAAGATCGAAATCATACCAAGTGTATTCTCAGACCACAAGGCTTTGAAATTGGAGATCAACTGTAAAAGGAAAGCAAAAAGAAACACATATACATGGAAATTAAACAACAGCTTATTTAAAAAGGACTGGATAAAAGAATAAATAAAAGATGAGATTAAAAAATATATAGAAACTGGTGACAATGAAAATACAACATATCACAACAATAAATCAAACAACCCAATTAAAAAGTGGGCAGAAGAACTAAACAGACACTTCTCCCACGAAGAAATACAAATGGGCAGCCGACATATGAAAAAAATGTTGATCCTCATTAGCTATCAGGGAAATGCAAATCAAAACCACAATGAGGTACCACCTCACACCTGTTAGAGTGGCTGTTATCAACAAGACAAGGAATAACAAGTGCTGGAGAGGATGTGGAGAAAAAGGGACTCTGGTACACTGCTGGTGGGAGTGCAAACTGGTACAACCACTGTGGAAGACAGTGTGGAGGTTCCTCAAAAAATTGTGAATGGAGTTACCATTTGACCCAGCAATCCCCCTTCTGAGGAACTACCCAAAAGACTTGAAAACCTTTGCCCGCAAAGACTTATGTACCCCAATGTTCATTGCAGCGCTGTTCACAGTGGCCAAAACATGGAAACAACCAAAGTGCCCTGCGACAGATGACTGGATAAAGAAGCTGTGGTACATATACACAATGGAATATTACTCAGCTGTAAGAAAAGATGGAATATTGCCATTTGCAACAAAATAGATGGACCTGGAGATCATCATGCTTAGTGAAATAAGCTAGACAGAAAAAGCATGGAACTGTATGACTTCACTCATATGCGGAATATAAAACTGAAAGCAACAAAGAGAAAAGAAATGAATGAACAAACAAACAACCAACCCATGGACACAATCAATAGTTCAATGTTTATTTGGGAACGAGTGGGTTAGGGAGGGGAGAAAGGGAAGGGTTTGGGAGAGGAGGGAGGGGAAGCTAAATATAAGATGATGGAAAGAGAACTCACACTGGGTGGTGAACTTATTATACAAGTTGACAATGCACTGTGGAATTGTATGCCTGAAACCTATTTAATCCTTGCTAACAGATATCACCCCAATAAGTCTAACAATAAAAATGAATTTAAAAAATAATAAATATCACCCTACTCTGTTAAAAAAACAAAAAACAGATGACTAGATAAACAGAATAAGGTATAGCCATGTAATAGAATATTACTCACCAATGAAAAGCAATTGATACATGCTACTACATGAATAAAACTATAAAACACCACACTGAGTAAAAGAAGTAAGACCGAGAAGGCCATCTTTGTATGGTTTTATTTTTATGAAGTCACCAAGGAAATGTATAGAGATGGAAAGCACTTTAGTGGTTGCCAGGGATCCAGGAGAGTGGGACATGGAGATTCATTCCTTAATGAGTATGAGGCTTTCTTCTGGGGTAATGAAAATATTCTGTAACTAGATAATGGTGATGGTTGCACAATGTTGTGCACTATAATAAAAGCCACTAAATAGTAAAAAAACAAAGAAACCCTACACTCTTCAGGTCTTACTCCTGCCTCCAGCCCTAAACAATCATTAATTTATTTTGTCTCTATAAATACAGTTATAAATGGAATAATAGAATGTGTTTTCTATTGTGATTGCCTTCTTTCACTTAGCATAATGTTTTTTTTTTCAAGGCTCATCCACGTTGTAGCTTGTTTCAATGCTTCACTCCTTTTTATGGACAAATAATATTCCATTGTATGGATATACAACATTTTATTTACCCTTTCATCAGTTGATTGACATTGAAGTTGTTTCCCCCTTTTGGCTAATATGAATAATGATGCTATGAGTATTTATTTATAAATCTTTGGGTGAACATGTATTTTCCTTCCTCTTGGGTATACTATGGAAAGTATCCAGCCATGCCATATGAAAAATAGAGGTATTTATGGCTGGATTTTTTCTGCACAATTCTTGTATACCTAGGAGTGGAATTGCTGTCTCATATGATAACTCCATGTTCACATTTGGAGTAATTGCCAAACGGGGAATGTCTCAATTTTTCCTTCATTTTTTTTTTAAATTGTTTTGCTGGATATATGTTTCCTGGTTGATAATTATTTTTTTCTTGCAATGCTTTGAATATGTCATTCCATTATCTTCTGGTCTTTATTGTTATTGATTAGAAGTCAATCGTTAATCTTATTGGGGTCCCTAGCTTGTGATGACTGGTTTTTCTTTTGCTGCTTTCTAGATTTTCTCCTTGTCTTTGTCATTCAGCATTAGACTATGATGTGTATCTTGACCTTTATCCTACTCGGAGTTCATCAAGTTTCTTGAATGTGTAGGTTAATAGTTTTCATTAACTTGGCAAGTTTTCAGTCATTATCTCTTTGAGTATTTTTCTGCTCCTTTCTCTCTATCCTTTCCTAATTCTCCCATTATACATATGTTAGGACACTTAATGGTGTCCCACACTTCTCTAAGACTGTTTTCCTCCTATCTTTTTTTCTCTCTGTTTAAGAGATTGTATAATCTCTACTGATTTATCTTCAAGTCTACACATTCTTTTTTCTACCACCTCCAATTACTCTTGAACTTCTCTGGTGAATTTTTATTCCAATTATTGTACTTTATAACTCCAGAATTTTCATTTGGTTCTTTAAGAAAATAATTCCTATGTCTTTATTGATATTTTTTATTTGAGGAGACATTGTCATCCTAGCTTACTTTACTTTTAAATCATAGTTTCCTTCAGTTCTTTGAACATATCTATAAAAGCTGTTTTGAAGTCTGTCTGCTAAGTCTGTCATCTGGGCCTCACTGTAGGCCATTTGTATTGCCTGCTTTATTTCCAGTTTACGAGCCACACTTTCCTTTTGTTTGCACATCTTGTAACAATTTTAGAAAACTGGATATTTTAGATAATATAGCAACCCTGGATACTGATCCCCCTCTCCCTTCGGGCTCTTTTTTATTGTTGTTTGTGTGTTTTCTTGGTTATGTTTTAAATGACTTGGCTGGAGTATTTTATGATACCTTTTTCCTCCACAGTATGCCACCTGTTGGTCACCCCTCAGAGGCATGGCCTTGGGTAAGTGCCAATTCTCTTTGAGTGCTTGAATTAGTCTGCCTCTATTGGTCTTCCACCCAGTTATTAGCTTCAACTAATTGCTAGATGATCATTCTGTTGTTTTTGAAGATTCCCTGGAGCATGAATTACTCCATGGTCTGATCTGATCAAAGTACTGTCTATTTGTAGGAGTAGGGTGTTATCAATCTTTGTGGTTGCTCAGATCCTAGGTATAGTCTCCTTAGTTGTTTCTTTCCTTGTGTCTCTCTGTTAAACTTCTATGTGGTATACCATTTTACTTGTTGCTTTGAGTATTCTGGGGCTATTTGATTTGTTTTAGTTGCTCACCACCAAAATGTCCATTGTTTTCAACAACACCCTCAGGCATGAACTCCCCATACTCTGTTCCAAATAATGTCATTTATTTTGGAGAGAGCTACAGAGCTCTCTGTTCTCATGGTGTGATTCTCCCTTGGGCAGAATCTCTGTGTCATTATGCAGGGTGGGGGCCATGGCCTGATTCTTCCAGAGCACTGCTTATATAAGGAAGGCTCATAGCTAGGACAGTACCCCCTTCTTAACTTGTCTTTTTACCCTATAAACATACTGGAACAAGGACATTTGAGACCAAGTTTTCTCAGCCTGTAATGCCTGGAGTAAAGTCTCTGCCTAATCAGTGGAGGATGGGTTTGGGAAGAGAAACTGTTCCTCTTGGCAGTATCTTCCCAAAATGAAGCTTCTGCATTATGAAGCTTGGAGGGATGACAGATGCTGGTGGCCTGCTTCTCCAAAGATGAAACCATAGTGCCAGAATGGGAACTAGATGGAGAGGGAGGCTTGTGTTCTTGGCTGTCCATGACTGTACAGGAGCTGGGGTGTTGATAAGTGAATGTGTCATGGGTCAAATACCACAGACTCTCACCATCACACCTTATTTTGAATAGATGTTTCTCCATTTGGTATATATCCTTAGAACAATTTCCACAGACTTTACATGGTATTTTTAAAATAGTTTTTAGCAGTGAGATTGTTGTATTCCTGGGGAGAGGGCTCGCAGCATTCATTACACTGCTATTCTGGGAGTTGATCTCTTTCATTCCTTTTTATTGCTGAATAATATTACATTATATAGATATTCCCACATTCATTATAGTTCTTTTTTTAATATAGTTCTTTTAAAATTAAGATTATTTTGAGGTAATTGTAGATTCACATACAGTTGTAAGAAATACAGAAATCTCATGTATCCTCTACCTAGTTTCCTCTAAGGGGGAAAGCTTATTAAATTATAGTATGACATCATAACCAAGATATTAGCATTGGTATAACTACCAATTTTATTCAGACTTACCCATTTTTACTTGTGTTCACATATGTGTCTGTCTGTATGTGTGTGTATGTATTTAATTCTATGCAATTTTATCACATGTGTAGGTTCATGTATCCACCACCACAGTTAAGACACAGAACAGTTCCACCAGCACAGGATTACTTCATGTTCCCCTTTTATAACCATATCCACTTTTTCTCCTGACTCCATGGTTCTCCTTAATTCCTGTCAAACATTAATCTATTTCCATCTGTATAATTTTGTCATTTCAAAAATGCCATATAAATGCAATCATACAGCATATAAATTTACAGGGTTAGCTTTTTTCACTCAATGCAATTCCCTGGAGATTCATCCAAGTAATTGTGTTTGTCAATAGTTTGTTAATTTTTATTGTTGAGTAGTATTTCATAGTGTGGGTATATCACAGTTTGTTTAACTATTCACCTGATGAAGGATTTCTGGATTGTTTCAAGTTTTTGACTACTCTGAATAAAGATGCTCTGATCATTTGCATCCAAGTTTTTGTGTAAACATAAGTTTTCATTTCTCTCAGATAAAAGCCCTGGAGTGTAATTGCTGGGTTATATGGTCATTGTATATTTAGTTTTCTAACAAAATTGCCAATCTGCTCTCCAACAATGTATCACTGATTCCATTTTTCTCCTCCTTGTAAGCATTTGGTGTTGTCACTATTTTTTATTTTAGCCATTCTAATAGGTGTGTATTTATCACAATTTCTGTAATGACTAATAATATTGAACATATTTTGTTATGCTTATTTGCCACTTGCATATAATCTTTACTTAAATGTCTATTCATATTTTTGCACGTGTTCCAATTGGATTGTTTGCTTTTTTGCTATTGAATTCTGAGAGTTATCTATTCTAGATATGAATCCTTTGCCAGGTATGTGGTTTGCAAATAATTTTCTCAGTCTTAGTTTTTTCCTTCATCCTATTAAAAGAGTCTTATGCAGAGCAAAAGTTTTTAACTTTCATGAAGTTTAATTTATCAGATTTTCCTTTTATGGACTGTGTGCTTTAGTGTTTATTTATGATGTGCCTTGGTTTGAATTTCTCGGGCTTATCTTTTGTGGGGCTCACTCAGCTTCTCATGTCTGTAAGGTTTTGTATTTCACCAAATTTAAGAAGTGTTGAGAAATTATTTCTTCAAATGCTCTTTCAGTTCCACTCTCATTTTGGAACTCTAATGAAAAGAATGTTGGATTTTTGTTATTCTCCCTCGGGCCTCTGATATTGTCCTGATTTTTTTCAATCCTTTTTGTCTCTATTTTTCAGATATGGTAAATTCTATTGACCATTCCTTAAGTTTAGTGATTTTTTCCTCTGCCATCTTCACTCTATTATCAAGCTCATGTGTCAAGTTTTTAATTTCTGTAGTATTTTACAGTTCTACTACTTCCATTTCTTTTTTATAACTTACATTTTTTCCCCTAGGATTTATGATTTTTTCATTTGTTTTCAGTGAATTTGCAACTGCTTTTTAAAGCACTTTTATGATGACTGTTTTGTGATTCTTGAGAGATAGTTCCAATATCCGATTTATCTCAGTATTTGATTGATCGTTTTTTTTTTTTAATTCATGTTGTGATATTCCTTACTCTGGTTCTCCTTAAATAGAGTCAGGTGGTTTTGTTTTTTTTTTTTTTTAATTGTGTCTTGGACATTTTGGAAGTTATGGTAAGAGACTCTGGGTCCTATTTAAATCTTTTATTTAGCAGGCAGTCATCCTGCTTAGTTATAGCACACTGGTCCTGGCTTACCCTTATAGGCTCTGCTTTCAAAGATAATTTAATTTTCATAGCTTTTACTATTACTCTCTTTTCATATGCTTGGTTTATCTGGTGCCACTTGAGTTTCCAATGATCTCTGAAGGGGCAGAAACTCTTTTCCTATGTCTGGTTGCCTAGTGCATCTAGATGGGGAAAGGACTTCTCTGCCCACAAGGATGAAGAATGCCTCCTGGTCCAAACTACTTGTTGTGGTGGGATCTGCTTTGCCACTGATGCTGCTTGCCACCTGTTGTGGGAGGAAATCTCTATCTCTGTGTGGGAAGGGTGCTTTCTGGTCATATGCTGTGGCAAAATCCACCTATCTGTGTGAGAATTAAAGTGCTTTCAGACTCAGACAGCCATTTGAAATGGGATTTTTCATGTTGGTGCCCATGAGCTACCAAGTCCCATGTGTCTGGTGGGGGCAGACGAGACTCGAGTCCATGGGGAAAAAGTAATTTCCAGGTCTAGGTCACTTGTTATTGTGGGATACCCCTTTGCTAATGCTGTCAGGTCACCTATTGTCTCTCTTTGGGGGAGAAATGTCTTGTACCTGGTGTGGAAGGAGAGGCTTGCTCTGGCTACTTAATGTCAGGTGATAACCATTGGTCCCCCTTGCCAATTCTGTCAAGCCCACCTGGGGTTGTCATTGGAACTCTAGTTCTATCTGGAGGGGGAAATGAACCTACCTGGGCTACCTTGTATTGCTACGTTGGGTGGTCAGTTATATTGATAAGCATGAGTCAACTTCTTTTAGGTAGGAGACTGTTAGATGCCTTGCTGATGTGCTTTTCTTCAAGCTTTTGGATCTCTAACCAGTTCACTAACCTCCTTCTACCATGTAGAGTTCTCTTTTGGTTGTGTCTTGTGTTGTTTCTAGGACTTATAATTGCAGCAAGGAGAGCAGGGATGAATGAGTTGACATTATCATGTCTGGTATAGAAATCTAGGTAAATTTTTAAGAGAAAAAAATAGGTTTTCCATAATAAAAATGTAAATGTCAATTTTAAAAATCCACTGCACAGATTAAATAGCGAATTTAAACAGAAATGAAGAGACTGTTAGTGAACAGAAAAGTAAATCTGAAGAAATTACTCAAAATCAGCAGAGAGAAAGAGAAAGGGATAGGAATTATAAATGAGAAATTAAAAGATATGGAAGATAGAATAAGAAAATCTAACATAAATCTAATTGCATTTCCAGATAAGAAACAAGGCAGAAAATGAGAGAAAAGCAAAATCCAAAAAAAAAATGGTTGATAATATTCCTTCATTGGTGAAAGACATGAATCCTTAGAATTGTGAATTACAAAAATCCTAGGCAGGACAAATACAAAGAAAGCTGCACATAGAGACATTGTGGTAAAAAGATAAAGAATGTCTGAAAAGTAGCCAGACAGAAATGACAGATTATCTCCAAAGGAACCCTATTAAATGGAGAGCAGACTTCTCAAAAGCAACAATAAAAGTCAAAAGGTAAAGAAATAATACTTCCAAAGTGCCATGAAAAAGTATCTGTTAATCTAGAATATTCATCCTTGAAAAGCTAATTGTGAAAAACAAGAGTAAATGCAGAATTTTCAGACATGTAAAATCAGACACTCACTAAACCAAATTTTCAGAAAGAATGAGATGAAAGAATAATGAGCAAAGAAATTTAAATAACTATAAACAATCATTACCTATGTAAAACAATATAGCAACTGAGTTGGGGAGTTTAAAAAGGAGTGGAATTTTTTAAAAGGTTGGAATTAAATTACTGGACAACAATAATAAGTAAGCTGAGGAGGTAATCAACATTAAATCATTAGAAGGTCTTTGCACCATTCAGGTGGAAGGTAGAAATATTGATAAAATTTCGATTTGGTTCATTTAAGTATGAATACTAAAATTTAAGCCTAACTATTCAAAGAATAGAAATAAAGTATACAACATACAAACTAGTAGAGGGAAAAATTGAGTAATAGAACCTCAGCTACTTGTCAAGAATACAGAAAAGGAGAAAAAAAGAAGCATAAGATATCAGAGTAAGTACAAAACATTAAATTAGATTATATGAATAAATAAAAATATGTCAGTGATAAAAAATAAATGTAATTTTATGAAATCAACCATTTAAAATACTGAAATTTCTGATAATTTTGTGATAACATGGTATAGCGTCAGATGGTTGCTGGACTTACCATGGTGCTCACTTCTTCAGGTATATAAATGCTGAATAACTATGGTACACCTGAAACTAATACAGTATTGTATGTTAGCTATATTTTAATAAAAATTTTAAAACAAATAAAAATAAAATACTGAAATTTCAAATTGATATATTTTTTTCAAAATCCAGTTATATCTTGTTACAAAGATACCTAAAACCTAAGGTCTGTGTTCTCTGGTCATAATGCAATTAAGTTAGACATCAATACCAAAAAAAAACAAACATACTAATTTTGAAAAAATATATAGAAATTTTAAAACATGTTTGATTAACTCATGTGTCAAAGAGGAACCATAATGTAAATTAGAAAATATTTATAATCAAATGTTAATAAAAATACCTCACATCAAAATCTGTGGTGTATAGCAAGGGAAGATTGTACAAAGAGCCAAATTTATAGCTTTTAATACTTTTATTAGAAAATAATAAAGAATGAGCATTTATACCTTAAGTGCTAAGCTTAAGAAGTTGGAAAAATGAAAAAAAAAAAAAAAAAAAAAAAAAAAAAAAAAAAAAAAAAAAAAAAAAAAAAAAAAAAAAAAAAAAAAAAAAAAAAAAAAAAAAAAAAAAAAGAAGTTGGAAAAATGAAATGGAACTTCAGGAAGGGAACAATGAAATAAACCCAATGAAAGTAGATAGAAGAAAATAACAAAGATTAGAGCAGGAATTAATAAAATAGAAATTAAAGCTATGATAGAACTCCCAAATTAATATTTTAAAAGATTAGTTCTTTGAAAATAGATAAATCTTTAATAACACTAATCAATTAATAAAGGGATAAGGTAGAAAAATGAAAGAGGATCCTTAACTAGAAATATTAGAAAATAAAAATAATAAATTAATACTCTAAACTATTTTATGCCAATACATCTGAAATCTTAAACAAAATGGACAATTTCCTAGGCAAATATAACTTAAAAATGACTCCAGAAAAAAACTAGAAAACCTCAATAGACCTATAAACTTTGAAGCAATGAATCAATAGGTAAAACTCTACCACACTCCGCACTCCAAATCCCATAACCCAGATAATTTCACAGATGAGTTCTATCAACATTCAAGAAACAGATCAACCTTACATAAAATTTTTCTAGGGAATAGGAAAATTAGGGGAAAAACAATTTATTTTATGAGGCTTTATAAGCTTGATAACAAAATTGACACAAACATTAAAGGAAAGAAGACAAAATACAGACCAATCTCTCAAATGAGCATAGCAAAAATCCTATGCAGAATATTAATATCTACATGGAGAAAATGTTAAAGCTTTGCTAAATACATTAAAGAGATCTAAATGAGTACAGAGACATACCATGTTCATGAACAGAAAGACTCAATATTGTAAAATTAATCTATAAATTCAATACAATTCCTGTCAGAATCCAAAGCAGTTTCTTCCTGGTGGAACTTAAAAAGCTGATTATAAAAGTTATACCAGAAAGCAAAGGGCCAAGATTAGCAGCTAACATTTATCAAACATTTTATTCCAAGCAATGTTCTAATCATGTGTTATATGCTTCACATCTATTAACTCATTTAATCCTCACAACAATCCTATAAGGTAGGTACTGTTTTTTTTTTTTAAATATTTTATTTATTTATTTATTTTTTGCTTTTTGGTATGTGGGTAGCTCCCTGGCTGGGAATCGAACCCAGGCCGCAGCGCTGACAGCGCCAGCGTCGAAGCCTTAAGCCACTACACCATCAGGGAACTCCCAAGGTAGGTACTGTTTTGTGCCTATTTCATATATGAGAAAACTGAGGCACAGAAAGTTAACTAATTTGGCCAGGGTTACACAGTTAGTAAGCAGCAGAACCAGAATTCAAACCCAGGAAATTTGATTCAGATTCCACAGTCTTAAACTCCACATTAGATAATTTTGAAGAACAAGTTAGGGTGTTCACTCTGCCTCATATCTAACTTACTGTAGACCTACAGTGATTAAAAGAGTGGTATGGGCACAAGAGTAAACAAATAAGCCAATGAAATAGAATATAGAAAAGGCCATTCTCTCATGGATTTTATATTCTAGTGGGGGAAGACAAAAAATAAACAAGTAAAGCTATAATATACTTTAAGCAGTTTGTAGTGGTGAAGTGGGTGTTATTGTGGCACAGTGAGCTCAGTAGAAGCCAGAAGAGCCCTATAGCATATACCCCTGCAGGTAATGTTGAGGCAGTGGGGAGGAGTAGTTGATTTCTGAGATTCAGAATGGGGCCAGTAATGGCTTCTCTAGTTTCATTAGGATAAACTGGGCAGGTGAGGCAGGAGAGCCAGACCAGGTTCCCTGGTTCAGCACCCTGATCTTGATAAGCAGTGTTTGCCAGCAAAGGGGCTGCCTTCCAGTGTCGATGGCAGCTTGGAGCTTCCCAAGGCATTGACAGAGTAGTGGTGGGTAGTGCAGAGAAGTGACAGCAATGTTATCTTTCATTATTGAGGCCAGGAGATTCTACGTGAAGCATAGCAGTCACTCAGGACATTTGGGCCAACCTTTGAATCAAGGCATTGGGATATCATGTGGTACAAGTAGGGAAGTGTCATGTTAGATATGAAGCCACCCCAAATTGTTATGGATTATATTCAGAATTTTTACTGACCATAGAAATGAACTTCTGGAATAGCATTGCGGCAGGAAGCTTAGCCATATTGATCTTTCTACTTCTTCAACATAATCTTCTCATTCCTATCTCAAAGCCTTTGTGCTTGCTGGAATAATCTTTCCATGACTTTGCAATATTTGAACTCAAATATTACCTCTTAAACATAGGACTTCTCTGACATTGTGTGTAGAGTAAGCCTTCAGTCACTCTCTAGTACACTCCCTTGCTTAGTATTCTTCTTAGCACTTACCAATATCTGAAGTTATATTGTGTATTTGTTAACTTGTTTATTGTCTACCTACTCTCAGATATAATCTTTATGAAGATAGAAATCATTTCTAGAAATCACTGCTTTATCCTGATGTAGTGCCTGACATATAATAAGTACTCAATAAAAATTTGTTAAGTAAGGAAAAAAGGAAGAAAGAAAACACATCTGCCAGGGAGTAAAAGATAACTTGTCCTAGTGATACAAGAATTTGAAACCCTCTGAGTTGATGCCTAGGCTCTGTCAAATAAGATCCAATAAGGACTTCAACCTAATGTCTGTGACAGGTTTGTTTACATTAGCTATGACCAGAATGACAGGGCTTTAAAGCTTTCTGGTCAAAGAATTTACCAGGGTGGACCTGTAACATTTCATCCACAACTCTGGTTTCTGAGAGAGAGCACAATTCTCTCTCACCTTGACCCTTACACCCTCACTCTGTGCTAGTGGTTCTGGTTATCTGGCTGCCTAGGAAGACCTGGTACTCCTGGCATGAGTAGAATTTCTCTTTTTGCCTTAGGTGTTTTAGATTGCCATGATTTAAAAACCATGTATGTAATTAGCACTTTTTAATGATATGTCTTCATGGGATGATTGTTTAGAATGGGGAAATGGGGAAAGAGGCCACTTAATTCCATTAGTTCTCTTTCTACATTGAATATTTTCTTTTCTTTTTTATTCAATATTGTGTTTGTAGTAAGAAAATGATGAGATTATATGTAAAATCTACACTACATGCTCTGGAAACACTTTTTTTCCCAGATGCATTTAGTTCAAAAGGGTAGGTGTACGCTTTCAGAATACTAAACAGCCAAAAGTTATTGTAAATTTGTTTTCCATTTTCATGTGGGCAATAATGTACCATGCCACAAGGTACATTTTAGGTAAAATTGATTAACTCAGTAGAAACTTACAATGCACACTCCTTGTATATTAAAACCTTATACATGATTAATGAATGAAAAAAGATAAACAACAATGCTGTATGGTGTGTATGGTACAGGATTGAGAAAGAGGATGCGCAAGGTAATTTTAATAATTACCAGGTAGTGTTACTATTCCAAGTCATTGTTTTCAATACTTTGTCTGTTAACTCATCTAAAGTTGAACAATCCTCTGAAATATGTGATATTATTATCATTGTCATTTTATATATGGGGGAACTGTAGCATAGAGATACCAAATTACTTGTTCAATATCACATAGTTAGGAAATGGTGGAGCTTGAATTTGATTCCACGCAGTCTGGCCACAGAGACCTTTCTCTTAACCACTACAGTGGTACTCTTGATTGCTAATAGTAGTTCTTTCTACTTGAGATAATTGCCCTCAGCTGGAGAAATATGCTCAGGTGAGAAAGTAAGAGGAGTTTGGGTCCTATAGGGGCAAAGCAGCTTCCAACTCTTAAAGGTCTCTGTTTCAGAGTTCCCTGGTGGTGTAGTGGCTTAGGGCTTCGGTGCTGGTGCTGTCAGTGCTGCGGCCTGGGTTCGATTCCCAGCCAGGGAGCTACCCACATACCAATAAAGCAAAAAAAAAAAAAAAGATCTCTGTTTCAATGAAGTGTGTAGATTAATACATATATACGTATTTATGCAAACTCATTTATCTCTGCCTCAACAGCTTTGTATATATCAATAATGAGGATTTAAAAATATAATGGTTAAAAAATATTTAATTGCCAATAGTAAAAGCAAGTATAAAATACCTAGGAATACAAAAGTTCAAAACTCAGGTGATGAAAAACATAAATACCTAGGAATATAAATTTAACAAAAAAAGTGCAGATTCAAAGTAGAAAACTCTACTGAGAATATAAAAGAAGATTTTCACAAACAGAGAAACATACCTTTTTCTTATATAGGAAGACTCTATTTTAAGAGCTGCCGATTTTCATAATTAACCTATAATTTAAAAGCATTCCCAATGAAAATTCCAAGAGTTTTCAGGGTTATTCTTATTTTTTTGAACTTTACAAAATTATTCTAAAGTGTATCTGGAAGGATATATATTAAGGAATAGCAAGAAAATTCTGAAAAATAAAACTGATAAGGGAGGATTTGCCCTACCAGATATTAACATTTATTACAAAGCTGTAATAATTAAAAGACTGTAGCACTATCCTAAGACTAGAGAGATAGATCAGTAAAATCAAAATAGAAAATCCAGAAATAAACCCAAATATAGAATTTATTGTGTTATAAGTCATTGCAACATACTACAACATACTAAAAAAGAAATATTCAATAAGTACTATTGGAAAAACTAGCTAATTGTTTAGAAAATAAATAGAGCATATTAAGGCCTTACTTTTTTATACCATACACAGTTTTGGTATAACAATATAAAATGTGAAAAAATGAAAGTATAAAACCAGTAGAAGGAAATATGAGTGAACTTTTTAAATTACATTTATTGGGATGACATTGGTTAGTAAAATTACATAGGTTCCAGGTGTACAGTTCTTCATCGTCTATATGTTGCATTGTGTTCTCACCATCCAGAATCATTTTTCCTTCCATCACCATGTATTGGAATCCCCCTCCATCCTTTCTCAACCCCCTCCCCCCTTTCCCTCTGGCAACTACTAAACTATTATCTGTGTCTAATATTTTTTTCCATTTTGATTGGTTGTTTATTCTGTTCTTTAGATTCCACATCCAAAGAAATCCAAAACACTCATTAAAAAAAATATATGCACCCCTTTGTTTATTGCAGCCTTATTCAGAATAGCCAAGAGTAAATATTTTTGTAATATCAGGGTGGCAGAGGCCTCTTCAAGCATGATATGAAATGCACAAACCATACAGAGGTTGACAGATTTGACTGCCTAAAAACAAAAAATCTCTGTAGAGTAGAAAATGTCATAAACAAGATTGAAAGACAAACAACAGATCAGAAAAGAGCATGTTTGATGAACAAAGGTTAATATTCTTCATCTAACAACCTATTAACGAAAAGATAATACTCCAGTAGAAAAATGGGCAAAGGACATGAACAGGAAAATCATGAAAGCAAAAGTATATATGGACAATAAACCTATGAAAAGCTGTACAATATCACTTTTAATCAAACAAATGAAAATCAGAACCATGATAAGATGGACTTTGTCACCTTTTGGTTTATTAAATACTGTAAAATAAACTTTATTTTTTAGAACAGTTTTAAATTTACAGAAAAATTGAGAAGATATTACGGAGATTTTCCATATACCTTGCAGTTTCCCTTATTATTAACACATTACATTAGTATGGTACATTTTTACAATTAATGAACCAATACTGACTGATTATTATTAACCAGTCCATAGTTTATTCAGATTTCCTTAGTTTTCACCTAATTTCCTTTTTCTGTTTCAGGATCCCACTCAGGATACCACGTTACAGGTAGTTCTCATGTCTCCGTGGGCTTCTCTTGGCTGTAATACTTTCTCAGAATTTCCTTGCCAATTTTGGTTCCCTGTGTTGTTTTTGGTTTGATAGCTTGTTTACTTTTAGCATTAAGTGATACTGGATTTATGAGTGTGCCATGACTTATTCATCCAGTCACCTATTGAAGGACAACTTAGTTGCTTCCAGTTTTGGGTGATTATTAATAATGTTGTTATAAACATTTATGCAAGTTTTTGTGTGGGCATAGGTTTTAATTTAATTTTTAGTTTAATATATTTTTATTTTTTCCAACATGCCAGAGGCTGTTCAACTGGGAGAAATGCTGTGAATATGGGTGTTGCCCAACATGAGATTTACACCTTCTATCTAGAATTTTCAAGGACCAACAAGAGCTCACTAGATGCTTCCAGAACTGCAATGCTTTCCAAATGGACATAGGTTTTTAAATCAATTGGGTAAATTCATAAGAGCTCAATTGCTAGATTGCATGATAAGACTATGTTTAGCTTTGTGAAAAACAGCCAAACTGACTACTAAAGTGGCCGTACCATTTTTGCATTCCCACCAACAAAGGATGCGAGTTCCAGTAGCTCTGTACCCTTGATAGCATTGGGTAATTTCTTTTCTTTTCTTTCTTTTTTATTTTTAATTTTAACCACTCTAATATTTTTGTAGTGGCATTTCATTGTTGGTTTAGTTTGAAATTAGTTAATGACGTATAATTTTGAGCATCTTTTCATATGCTTATTTGCCATCTGTGTATCTTATTTGGTGAGGTGTCTGTTCACATCTTTAGCCCATTTCTTTATTGGGTTGTTTGTTTTCTTATTGCTGAGTTTTAAAAGTTCTTTGTATATTTTTGATACAAGTCCTTTATCACATATGTGGTTTGCAAATATTTTCCCAGTCTGTAGTTTATCTTTTAATTCTCAACAAAAATGGCTTTCCATTTCTCCTAGAAAGACATACAAATGGTCAACGGATATATGAAAAAATGCTCAACTTCGCAAGCTATTACAGAAATACAAATCAAAACCACAATAAGACACCACCTCACACCAGTTAGAATGGCCATTATCAACAAGACAAGGAACAACAAATGTTGGAGAGGGTGTGGAGAAAAAGGAACCCTCATACACTGCTGGTGGGAATGCAAACTGGTATAACTACTATGGAGGACATTATGAAGTTTCCTCAAGAAAACTAAGAATAGAGTTACCATATGACCTGGTAATTCCATTTCTGGGTATCTATCCCTCAAAATGTGAAAACCTTAGTCCACAAAGATATATGTACCCTAATGTTCTTCACAGCACTATTCACGGTGGCCAACTCATGGACACAGCCAAAATGTCCTTTGATGGATGACTGACTAAAGAAGCTGTCTTACATATACACAATGGAATACTACTCAGCAATAAGAAAAGATGAAATACGGCCACTTATGACACTCATATGTGGAACACAAAGCTGAAATCTACAAAGGAACAAAAACCCATGGGCACAATCAATACTTTAGTGGTTATATGAGGGTATAGGGGGAGGGGGTGGGAGACAAGGGACCAGGTCTCAAATACATGGTGATGGAAAGAGAACTGACTCTGGGTGATGAACACATAACACAACACACTGATGATGTATTGTAGAATTCTACACGTGGAACCTATGTTAATTTTTTACTAACCAATGTTATCCCAATAAATTTAACAATAAAAGGAAGTGTCTTTCACAAAGTTTTGAGTTTTAATAAAGCTTAAACTATACATATTTTTATTTCATGTGTCACACTTTTGGGTTTACATTAAAAAGCTCATTGCGGCAAACCTAGTGTCATGTAGATTTTGTCCTATGTTTTTTTCTAGAAGTTTTACAATATTGCACTTTATATTTAAGTCTATGATCCACTTTGAGTTAATTTTTGAGAAATCTTTAAGAACTGTGTCTAAGTCCATTGTTTTGCATAAGGATGTCCAAATATCCCGGCACTATTTATTGAAAAGAACTATTCTTGCTCCATTGTCCAAGATTAGTTAACTATATTTGCATTAATCTATTTTCTTGGCTCTCTACTCTGTTTCTTTTACCTATTTGTCTATTCTCTTACCACTGCTAAACTGTCTTGAATACTGTAGCTTTATAGTCAGTATTGAAGTTGAAGTAGTGTCAGTTCTCCGACTTGTTTCTCCTTTTCCGGTATTGTGCTGGCTACTTTGGTTTTTTGCTTATTCTTACAAACTTTAGAATAGCCACAAAATAGCTTGTTGGGATTTTCACTGCAATTACTTTGAATCTATAAATTAAGTTGGGAAGAATTGCAATCTTAACAATATTAAGCTTTCCAATCTGTGAACATAGAATATTCCTCCATTTATTTAGATCTTTGATTTCTTTAATCTTAGTTTTCAGCAGGTAGATCCTGTACACATTTTGTTAGATTATACCTAAGTATGATATTTATCTTTTTGATGCTAATTTAAATGGTGTTGTGTTTTTAATTTCAAATTTTCATTGTTCATTTCTGGTATATAGGAAAGCAGTTGGATTTTGTATATATTAGTTCCAGGAAGTTTTTGTTTTTGTTTTTGGTTTTTTTTTTTTACCTATTCTTTGGAAATTTCTACATAGAAAATAATGTCATCTGTGACCAAAAGTAGTTTTATTTTTCCCTTTTTAATATTTATACTTTAATTTCCTTTTCTTCTTTTATTATACTGGCTAGGACTTCCATTTAGTACAATATTGAATAGGAGTTAGTCCCTTTCATCTAAGTTATCATGTTGTGGGGATACAAATAGTCAAATTATTCATTTATTAGTCTTTTAATGTCCATGGGATCAGTAATGATTACCACTCTTTCATTTCTCATATTGGAAATTTGTATCTTCTCCTTTTTTTTTTCTTGGTTAATTTGTCCAGAGGTTTATTAATCTTATTTATTTGTTTAAAAAAAAGAGCTTTGGTTTTGTTGATTTTCTGTACCATTTGCCTATTTTCAATTTCATTGATTTCTGCTTTAATTTAATTTTATCTGCATGCTTTATGCTTAAATTCCTCTTCCTTCTCTAGTTGTATGGATGAAAGTTTAAATTATTGATTTTTATATTGTTCTTAATATATACACTAATGCTACAATATTCTAATAACTATGTACAGTGTCAAATGGGTAGTAGATTTACTGGGTTTATTACTTTGTGAGGTATATAAATATCTAATCACTATGTTGTTTTGTACACCTGAAACTAGTAAAAATAAATCATTACCAAATTCAATGTTATGAAGATTTTACACTATGTCTTGTTTTAAGAGATTTATAGTTTTAGGTCTTACCCTTTGAGTTAATTTTTGTATATGGTGTAAGCTAAGGGTTCAACTTTATAAAAAAATACTTTATTTTAGTTTTCATCTTCATTTTTTATTTTACTTTTTATTTTATCATTATTAATAATACTTCTTTCTCTTCTTTTCTTTCAAAGTACACATAGGTACCCTAAAGTGTTGCCCTGCCCACATAGAGGAACTCTGGGTAACTGATTGATTAGCCCCATCCTAGTAGCAGGGGAAGACTTTCTTTTAGTCTTTTGCAGGAGCAGCTAGCTATCTGAGGTTGCCTGAGACACTTCCTGTGCTGCTCTGTCACTCCCCCCAATACACCCCACCTTCAGAGCAGCTAATGGTGTGCTGTGAGTGGCAGACCTTCGGGCTTTTAGGGAATTTTTTTTGTATATTTGCTTGTTTGTTTGCTTGGGTATCTATTTCTTGTCTTTTTTTTTTTCAAAAGTGAACACAGGCCACCTAGAGATTTGCTCAGTCAACAAGGAGGCACCCAACAAGGATGAGTAATCAGCCCCACCTTACTAATGGGGGAAGACTTTCTTGTGGACATCAGCAGGGGTGGCTATCTGGGGCAGACTAGGGAGCTTCTATTGTTACTCTGCAACCCCCCCTTGGGCAGTTAAGGCTGTGCTGTGAGTAGTATACCACTTAACTGAAGAATACACACAACTCACTCAAAGGACAATCCTAGATAACACACACAGGAGATCAGATTGCACCATTGGAATACACAGGACACATACTACATGAGGTCACTAATCAAAGACTAAGAGACATAAGAGATATACTTGCTACATAGAAGCAAACACAGAGAAGAAGTCAGAACAGAAAACAGAAAACATGTCTCAAATAAAGAAACAAGAGAAACCTCCAGGAATAGAGTTAATGAAATGGAGACAATCAACCTACCAGAGCTAGAGTTTAGAACACAGTTTATAAGAATGCTTAAGGAACTTTCTGAAAATTTCAACAAAGAGATAACAATCTAAAGAAGGATATAGAAACCATAAAAAAACAACCAATCAGAAATAAAAAATACAATAACTGAAATGAAGACCACACTAGAAGGAATCAACAACAGATTAGATGAAGCAGAAAGTTGAATCAGCGCTCTAGAAGACAAGGTAGCAGAAAATACCCAAATGGAAGAGCAAAGAGAAAAAACAATTAAAAAACAAAAACAAGGATAACCTGAGATACCTCTGGGACAACATCAAACATAAGAACATTTAGATCATAGGGGTACCAGAAGGAGAAGAGAGGGAGCAAAAGATTGAGAACCTGTTTTAAAAGATAATGACTCAAAACTTCCCTAACCTTGCAAAAGAAATAGACACACAAGCCCAGGAGATGTGGAGAGTCCCAATCAAGATGAACCCAAATAGGCATACACCAAGACACATCATAATTAAAATGGCAAAGGTTAAAGACAGTGAAACCTAAAAGCAGCAAGAGAAAGATAACAACTTACTTACAAGAGAACTTCCATAAGATTATCAGCAGATTTCTCAATAGAAACTTTGCAGGCCAAAAGAGAGTGGCAGGAAATATTCAAAGTAATGTAAAACAAGGGCCTACAACCAAGACAACTCTACCAACAAAGCTATCATTTACAATTGAAGGAGAGATAAAGAACTTTCCAGATAAGGAAAGGCTAAAGGAATTCACTACCACCAGGCCAGCATTACAAGAAATGCTAAAAGTACTTATCTAAGCAGAAGAAAGGAGAAAACAAGCAAACAAAAAAATAAATAAATAACATGAATAATAACATGGCAATGAATACATACCTATCCATAATAACTTTAAATGTCAATAAACTATATGCTCCAATCTAAAGACATTGGGTAGCTGAATGGATGAGAAAGCAAGACTCAGGCATATACTGTCAACAAGAGACTCACCTCAGAAGGAAAGGTACACATAGTCTGAAAATAAAAGGATGGAAAAGGATATTTCATGCAAATAGAAAGGAGTAAAGCTGGGGTAGCAATACTTAATATCAGTCAAAATAAATTTTAAAACAAAGACTATAAAAAGAGACAAAGAAAGACATTACATAAGTATAAAGAGATCAATCCAACAAGAGGACATCACTCTTGTAAACATTTATGCACCCAACATACACCTAAATACATAAAGCAAATATTGATTGACATAAAGGCAGACATCAACAGTAACACAATCATAGTAGAGAACTTTAACTCCCCACTGATACCAATGGACAGATCTTCTAGACAGAAAATCAACACGAATACAGTGGCCTTAAATGACACGCTAGACCAGGTCATTTAATTTATGTTTTTAGAGCATTACATCCTAAAGCAGCAGAATATACATTATTTTCAAGAGCACACGGAACATTTTCCTAGACAGACCACATTTTAGGCCACGAAACAAGCCTCAATAAATTTAAGAAAATTGAAATCATATCAAGCACCCTCTATGACCACAATAATATGAAACTAGAAATCAATTACAAGAAAAAACTGAAAAATGCGCAAATACGTGGAGGCTAAACAATATGCTACCAAACAGTAAACAGGCCAACAGTGAGATTAAGGAAGAAATCGAAAGTTATCTTGAGACAAATGAGAATGAAAACCCAACTACCCAAAATATATGGAACACAACAAAAGCAGTACTGAGAAGGAAATTCATAGCAATGCAGGCCTTCCTACCTAAAGAAAAAAGAAAAATCTCAAATAAACAGTTAAACCTTACACCTAAGGAAACTGGAAAAAGAATAGTAAAAATACCCCAAAATGAGTACAAGGAAATAATAAAAGTCAGAATGGAAGTTAAAAACCTTGAAACTAAGAAGACAATACAAAAATCAATAAAAGTAAGAGCTAGTTCTTCCAAAAGATAAACAAAATTGACAAACCTTTAACCAAACTCCTCAAGAAAAAAAAAGGACCCAAATAAATAAAATCAGAAATGAAAGAGAATTGACAACAGACACCACAGAAATACAAGAAATTATAAGAAAATACTATGAGCAACTATACACTAAAATATTGGACACTCTGGAAGAACTGGATAGATTCTTAGAAACATACAAACTTCCAAGGTTAAATCCAGAAGAAACAGAAAATCTAAACAGACCAATTACTAACAGAATTGAATCAGCAATCAACAAGTTCCCAACAAACAAAAGTCCTGGACCAAATGGCTTCACAGATGAGTTTTACCTAATATTCAAAAAAGAATTAACACTTATTTTCCACAAACTATTTTTAAAAATCCAGGAAGAGGCCAGTTTCCCAAACTCATTTTATGAGGCCACCATTACCCTGATTCCAAAACCAGATAAAGACACTACAAAAAAGAAAACTATAGGCCAATATCCACAATGAACATAGATGCAAAAATTCTCAATAAAGTATTAGCAAATCGAATTCAGCATACATTACAAAAATCATACACCACAATCAGGTGATATTCATTCCTGGGATGCAAGATTAGTTCAATATACATAAATCAATCAATGTCATATACCACATAAACAAAATAAAAAACCAAAATCATATGGTCATTTCAATAAACACAGAAAAAGCATTTGGCAAAATCCAGAAGCCATTTATAATAAAAACACTCAGCAAAGTGGGAATAGAATGAACATATCTCAATATAATAAAGGCTATCTATGATAAACTCACAGCTAACATCATACTCAATAGGGAAAACCTAAAATCATTCCCCTTAAGATCAGGAACAAGACAAGGATGACCACTGTCACCACTCTTATTGAACATAAGGCACAGTAATCAGACAAGAAAAACAAATAAAAGGAATCCAAATAGGAAAAGAAGAAGTAAAACTATCATTATTTGTAGATGATATACTATATATAGAGAACCCCAAAGATTCAACCTCAAAATTTTTGGAACTGATAAATGAATTTGGTAAAATAGCAGAATACATATTAATATCCAGAAATTAGTTGCATTTCTATACACAAATAACTAGCAAAAAGAGAAATTAAGAAAACAATTCCATTTACAATTTCATTTAAAAAATATCTAGGAATAAATTGAACCAAGTAAGTAAAAGATCTATACTCAGAAAATTATAAAACACTGAAGAGAGAAATCAAATAAAACACAAATAAATAGAAACACATATCATGCTCTTGGATAGGACTGATTAATATAGTTAAAATATCCATACTACCTAATACAACCTATGGATTCAATGCAATTCCCATCAACACACCAACGGCATTCTTTACAGAAATAGAACAAATAATCCTAAAATTTATATGGAACCATAAAAGACCTGGGATAGCCACAGCAACCCTAAGAAAATAGAATAAAGTTGGAGGAATCACACTACCAGATAACAAATTTTACTACAAGGCCACAGTTATTAAAACAGCATGGTACTGGCATAAAAACAGACACACAGATCAATGGAACAGAATAGAGAGCCCAGAAATATTAATACATCCATGTGTATATGGCCTATGAAAAAGGAAGCAAGAATACATATTGGGGTAAAGACAGTCTATTCAGCAAATGGTGCTGTTAAAACTGGACAGATACATGCAAAGTGGACCATACCATATACAAAAACAAACTCAAAATGGATTAAAGACTTAAATGTAAGACCTGAAGCCATAAAACTCATAGAAATATGGTGATGGAAAGAGAAGTCACATTAGGTGGTGAACTTATTATACAACAAGTTGACAATGCACTGTAGAACTCTATGCCTGAAACCTATGTAATCCTTGCTAACAGATGTCACCCCAATAAGTCTAACAATAAAAATGAATTAAAAAAAACTCATAGAAGAAAATATAGGAAGTAACCTCTCAGACATTACCCTTAGCAATATCTTCAATGATATATCTCCTCAGGTAAGGGAAACAGAGGAAAAATTAAACAAATGGAATTACATCAGATTAAAAAGTTCTTTTTTTCTACAGCAAAAGAAACCATCAACAAAACAAAAAGACACCCTACAGAATGGGAGAAGATATTCACCAATAAGTCATCCAATAAAAGGTTAATATCCAGAATTTATAAGAAACTCATACAACTCAACTCCAGAAAAACAAACAACCCAATTAAAAAATGTGCAGAAGACTTAAATAGACATTTCTCCAAAGAGGACTTACAGATGGCCAATAGACACATGAGGAGACGCTCATCACTAATCATCAGAAAAATGCAAATAAA